>WBMV01006632.1:505918-718357 GCA_013396655.1 Campylorhamphus procurvoides | reverse complement strand
CACACAGAGGCACGCAGCCACGCACAGACACTGTACCGGTGCCACAGGCAGGGCATGAACACAAACACACGCACACTCGTGCACATGCATGTGCACGCACAGCCCACACTAACCTCCCCAGGCAGGGGCTACACACACACACACACACACACACACACACACACACACAGAACCCACACTAACCGCCCACCCTAGACAGGGGATTCCCCTCTCAGACAAGGTGCAATCACGGTAACATTCCAATGTATGGGATGCGCACACCCCTCAGACCTCCCCACCGACCTGCCTCCCAGACAGGGAATACGCTTGCACGAATACACACACACACATCTCCATATACTTTCCCCTCATACATATGCACACATTGCACTTTCTCTTCCTCAGTGATATACCTACAGCATCCCTCCCCTCTTTTCCTTTCCCCTTCCCAGACTGGGCAGGGCACAGGCACACAGTGCAGAACACAGGGCTGTTTCCCGAGTTTGGCTGACGACCTGGCAGCTCTGGCCCAGCCTCGCTGTTGATGTGTGAAGGGCCTGCCAAGGGCCGAAGGCTATAGCAGAGGTGGAGTGCCTGGGGAGTCAGGACCTTTAGTAGGGTGTGGACTCGTGCACTTTTTGTCAGCAAGGCTTGACAGGGTAGCAGGCTGCAATCAAGGCTTCAGCTACTCCTGCTGCCTCCCATAGAGTTTAATAGGCGTTCTTTATTGCTTTTTAACGGGAAGTCCTTGATCATTCCTGATATGGGAGGAAGTCTCTCTCCCTCATTCAGTGATGGCCCTCTATATTTCAGGTATTGGATTAGAAAGCTATTCTCCTTTTCAAGCTCTCCTCTGTTTCTCATGTTTCATAACAGTTCCTCTGAAGCTTTGCCCTCTTCATTGTGTTGCTCAGGCTTCATCTCATTCTGTGATTGAGATTCTGCCTTCACTATTGCATATTTTGTTGCCGGGATGAAGGCTTTCCAACAAAATGTTTTTGGTTTGTTTGCTTGTTTTAAATACAAAGACCTCCTAATTCTTTTGAAAGCCATCCAAGAAAGAGACTGGGCACTATTTGGCACCACGATTTCAATTGCAACCCATTAAAATTAGGTTGAACTTTGAATACTCATTTACTGTCTTAATTTTCACCTTTTTAGGCACTTCCTTGCCCACTGGCTTAGGAACATAGAGATGTATGATTTTTTAAAAAATTCAAACATCTCTTCCCAGCCTACCTTCAGAAGTTTTCTGAATGGCTACCACAGTAGTAGAAGTATTAAGCAGTGCTGAGTTCCATGTTAATTTTCTATGGAAAGATGCAGCAGAATGCACTTTGCCTGAAACCTGGACATCTGTGGCGTAGACATCCGTGCCAATGCTGCTCAGCATAGCCTACCCTTATGGTCAAACAGGGAAATTCTCTTCTATATCTTATATGTGATAAACAAAGCTCCATAGCAACCCATTCCTCTCCTCAGCTACTCCCCAACTGAAGTGTAGGCATCTATGTATTTTATACATTACACACCTTGTGTGTACATGTGTCTACTGCCTCATCACTAATTTTTGAATGAACTGATTGGTTTAAGCTGAATGTGAGAGGTAGACAAAACTCTCAAAGACAATTAAATTCCAACAAGTTTAACAAAAAGAAGGCAGTTGAGTGAAGAGTCTCACTATGTATCCCTTTGTGCCCAGAGCATGCCAAAGGTGGCATTAGCAGTTCATGTGGTGTTACATACTCAAAATCTACATGTATATGTCACACCAGTGAGAAAAGCTCAGCTGGAGTTTGTGTTTTCTTAGCCATTGCAGCCAGTAAAGCCCATGAGACTGTGAGAAATCAGACTTTATTCCTTCATATTCTCATTAAATAATAGGTTCTGAGGAGCCTGAGTTCTCATCTACTGCTTTTCATCATGCAATGAGTGATTTTGAGGCAGACCGTGTTTTCTTGAGATTTTAATATTTGATTTTTCGTTTTTTTTGATAAAGGGAGACTGTCTTATCTCCCTCTTATACAGGCACACCCAGACACTGATAGGACTTGCTTTTTGGAAAAACTGACAGAAAAAGCAATTGATAGGTGAGTTCCCACAGTTTTTCAGCTATACCAGTGTGCATACTGTGTAGACGCTGCTCCAGAATATGCAATTGCTCAGCTTTCAAGAATGAAAATTATTCTGGAATAAAAAATTCTTTACTGTGCTAGTAAGTCCACAGCAAAAGTAACTTTATTCTGGGAAATTATTCTTGCACACAATTACACTATCATACCTAGATACATGTTTACATCACTAGATCTATGTTACTCAGTTTTCTTTCATAAACAAATGCTAACTGTTTTTGGCTTGCTCCTTTTCTAGGTTTAGGGGTTTTATGTTCATGAACATTCATCTTCTGCTCTTGCACTAGCTTGTTTAGGAATTGAAGGAAAGCCCTTGTTGTTTCTATATTTACCAGAAATAAAATGCAAAATATATGGCCATGCTGATGACCAGTATCTTGCAGACTGTGTGGGAAAGATTTCCTTCACAGGAGTTTTGTTTCAGTCGATCAGATAAGAGGAAGAAAGAAATAGCCTGAATGAAAGTGAAATCTCCTACCAAGGTTTCTGCTGCAGGATTTTTCTTCCTCATTACAGCGGTGTTCTTCAGAGCACCTTTCATCCATCAAAGCCATCCTCATAAACATGCTTTACCTCTTCCTTCTCACTTAAAGCCTGATTTGCCTAGACAAGCCCATTAGGTCTGTGTGAAGCAGAACTTCCCAAACACCTCCCTGGAGTGAGAGGAGAAGGTGGATAGATGAAAGCATGGATGGAGGAAAATGACAGACATTTGGAAAGGTACAGCAGAATAATTCAAAATGACAGTGTAACTGTTGTAAGAAATAATTGTGTTCTCCATTGCTGACCATTTTGACCACACCAGTGAACTCATGTGACCCACATATTTGCTTCCTTTTGAAGAAAGAAAACTGGGTCTGTGTTTGTCAAGCTCTGAGGGCTTACCAGGGCTGCTGGCCCTGCCCAGCCTCCCCTGGAGACTCCCCTAACCCCTGCCCATGCCCCAGGAGCCCATTTCAGGTCAACCCAGAGCTTTTAGTCCCTGCCTCAACAACACTAGGTACATTCCCTTGGGGAGAAGAGAATGATTCTCTCACAGACTGGTTTAATGGCTATTCTTCCCTTGTAGGAGCAGATATTACAATAAGCACCAGCAGGAGGACTGCTGTAAGCAGCATCAAAACTGGCCTGTCTAAATAAATAGTTGGTCATTTTCCTCAGCGTAATCATCTTAGTTATCTTAATGCTAAATGTAACATCAGATGGTTTTGAAATGCATCCTGATTTCCAAGCAACAAATTCTAACAAATGGCAAAAAGAAGAAGGTTCATTTCTACAAGAGTGAGCCCCATCCTACTGCCCTTTCTATCACCCAAGACCTGCGTATGAAAATAAGTCAAACAATGGCAGCTTCTTGGCCAAGTCTAATATTTTCTTAAAATAGATCACATTGGAAACAGCATCTGGCAATAGCATAGCCCATCACAGTTTCAGACCAAGTCTGGTTCGGATTAAGGACTTCCTGGTTACTGGAATAGCATTCCATGCTTCCTAATGTGTGACTGGGGGTTTGTTTTGCTTTGTTTTCAGGGTTTGGTTTGCTCTTATTGTATTTCTACAACTCCAAATAATGTGTTTTCTATTCTTCTTGCCACAGATCAGCCTCCAACACACTTTTTCCACATCTTGGGCTCTAGAGGGGCTCCTGGAAGTTTTTTCAGTTCTTCCGCAGGATGCAATGGGACACCATTGTCTCACTATTGTTTAAAGGCTGTCATGTGGACACATCTAGGAGTAATATGGTGCTGCATGAAGAGAAAATAGTGGCAGCTTGCCCTCTCTAGTGCATTAAATGAAAACTTACAGAGCTGGGTATCACAAAACCAGCAACAGAGATGAGCAAGAACATAGCCAGGAGGGACAGATCATGGTCAATATGTCATTGTCAAGTTAGCCACAACTTGGATGAGGTTTGAGGGTTGTTTTTTGCCTGTTTATAAAAATTGTTTCATTGTTCCTTTCTTCTCTAGGTGGATTTTTTTTTTTTATTCTGGACTAACCTGCACAAGCAAATAGTAATTGACATCAGGGCTAAAATCACTTGTAGACACATCATAACACAAACAGATATCAAACTTGAACTAAACAAAGGCATATCATTATGATTACTGTTGAATTGCTAGAGTTACATTTAGACTTGTACAGACTGACTTTTTTCAAATTTGTGGGGTTTATGTGAAGCAAACAGAAGGCCTGCTGAGTGGGTCCTGGAGCTCCAGCCTGTAATGTTTGGTTTCAGAGCTCTCCTTTGTGCGAAGATAGTGATGATTTCCACAAACTCTGAACTCTTTCTTTAACCTTCTGTAGTAGGTTATCGTAGCTTGCATTTTGTTTTAAAAAATCGTATTTTGTAATGTAATCTTTGTATTTTACTATTTTTTTAGCATGAGCTGATTGTTAATCCTTTCTGCCAATTAAAATAATATCTGGTGTTATTCACAGACCTTTAAACTCATATCTCTTATTTTGACCCTATGCCAGGTCACAACCTTATAAATGATTGAACTTTGCTCATGGATCTCAGGGAAGATCTGCCCCAGGTTTAAACTTAATCTGCTATCTCTTTCTAGAAGTTGTAGTAGCTTGGTCCAAGTTTATGACAATAAAGCAGTCTATAAAACCCAATCCTTTCACTCCAAAGACCTGGTATTTCCTGATGATATTATATATGTGGAGCCAGGGGGTGCTTATAGCCAAAGGTGTACTTAGCATGATGCTTGTCTAGGTGATCCCGTATTGCCTTCTAGCTTAGAACTCCAAAAGCTCTGCAATGAAAAAATGTGTTTCCCTAAATACCATCTCTGAGGAGATGGCTTTCATGTCTTCCACAGTCCCTTGCTGCTGCAATGCACAGTTTCTTTCCCTTCCCTGTGGAGAAAGAGCCACACAAGTGTGGTTCTCCATTCTCAAAAAGGCTGTTATGGAAGACATCCTTTCCAAGCTACTTTGAAGATCTGCAGTACCTGCCTGGGGTTTATATAGCAGGCAGTAATTTGTCTGCCTTTCCTAGTCTGGTGAAATTGGAGTCAGAATGTTCAGGTGTTTTGTTTTGGATTATTTCTGGTGTATGTCAAAAATGATTTAATAATAAATTAATTAAAAATAGCCTGCCACAATAGTTTAGGCATAAGCAGGAGGCATTGTCTGCACAGGTCAAAACTGAAGGAAAACAGCAGGGGATGTTCAGCCAGTGCTCAGAATTGTCAGCTAAATGCCTCTCTTTATTAGTAAGGGAGAAGGCAACATCTAGGAGCAGAGAATTCTGCAGTGGGAAGATGCCAATTGCAGAGAAAGTTGGATCAGACTGTGGTAAATATGAAGCTTCTAGTTATAAAGGCTCTTGCCTGCATGTGGGTAGAAAAGGATAGAGGCTGGGAATGGAGGGATAGGGCAGGGCATGTGAGAGGAGAGCATCCTCCGTATCTTGTACATTAACAGGCTCTTGGAGGAGCTACAGGGAGATTAATTTTCCTGGAATGCAGTTTGGGGCTTTCCCTGAGCAAGTGCAGGTACTGGGCACTGAGCTGTGTTCAGGCAGCCTAGTGCTGCTCTGAAGTCAGGATGGAAATTGGGGAGTAAACTTCTCAGAGGTTAGACTGAAAATGTCAACACATGTGATAAACTTGTGCTGCAGTTAAATATGATAAATTACATGTGGGTAATTTGTTTTAAACTTACTGTATTCACAAGTGAAGTGTTAGACCTTGGAGCTCTCATTTGCATAATTATTTTTTATTTTCAACTTTCCCCCCAAGTATTAAATCTCAGGACTGAAATGCAGAAAACCTGTGGATATTTCTCTTTTAATGAAATATCTTGGTATCACAAGCAAACCCTGACCAAGTAATAAGCCCATGTTTCTCCAGCTGTGAATAACACATTGTATATAACTATGTTCTGCTCCAGGCTTGTAGCACAAAACAACCAGCAAGTTAAAAAGCTCCACAAATTACTTTCAGCTATTTTTCAGTTGTTAGGGGAGACTTCAATATTTTTTATTTGTTTTTGGGTTTTTTTTCTTATGGGATTGTAGATGAATCTAGATAGAGTAATAAGTTAACTTAATTGCTTTTTACTTTAGCATTCCCCCCCCAAGTGTTCCCTACAGTCTTTTTATCCTTTGTAATGTCTGGAAGAGAGTACTGCCGTGATGTGCAAATGGGGCACTGAACCCAAGTGGAACTTCCTTGAAGACAAGGAATAATGAAGTTGTTGCTAGGTAATGGTTTTAATTTCTAAATTACTGTTGGGGAAGAACCACATTTTTTCTTAAAGCTATGTGAAAAGCTTGTGAGAACTCTTGCTTTTTCCAACAAGAGTGTCAGAAGCTCAGCTAACAAAGTGCAGCTTCCTGGGCAAGCTGCAGATTAATTCAGCGGTGGAAGGTAAGCCCTGCCTGGGGTATACTTACACAGTGAACCCATATCTGTTTTTTCAGGCTTCAAACTCAAGGTGCATGAGCTTGAAAACTTGGAGTGTGGGTGCTTTTGCTGGTTTCCACCTCACTGCTGCAAAAATGGAGGAAAGTCCTGCTTGAGTGGGTGGTGCCCAAATTTCCAGTGTCCTGCCTCAGTGACATCTGAATGCAGACCAGTATATGGGGGTCAGTAGCATGGGACACTCCAGAGAGGTACTGAGTAGGTTGTTTGTGGCATGGAAAACTAGGCTACTGAGCAGGTTTGATGATCTTTGATGGAGTGACCCTTGAAGAGCAACAAGGTTCCCGGTTCCAAGGCAGCCTATTAGTGAGTTGATTTGAAGCTTGGCTCTGGGATGATAGAAGTTGAACAAACCATTTAAATAAACATTTTGATACTAACACAATGACTTTGCTGGAATATTACAAGCAGCTCTGTGTTCATAACTAGGTTCATAAATAACAGCCGGTAAGAGACCAACTTTTTGAAGCAATTTCCCAAGTCATGCGCAGTTCCTTATTTCATAGGTATCTGCTGCTGCTCTGCTTTGGATTCTGCATACCATAAGATTCTATCTCTTGGGGGTTTGGGTAATACCATGAGGTGTTATTTAAGTCAAGGAAATCTAACTTTTTTTAAAATTACATGCCAAGTCTTCAGGTTTCCTTTACGTAGGTTACATGCCATAATCTCTTCTGAAATATTTCATCAAACATTTTTTATACCTACTGCAGCTGTTTTTTAATCTCCTCTAGTGCAGGATAAATGGAACGGCATTATGTTTAAGAAACCCACCTTGCAGGTGTAAATTTACATAATCACATTTTCCTAACTTGGCTAGAATGCATTTCTTATTGTTTCCGTTAAAAAACTCCAAGAAAACAAACAAAAAAACCCCAAACCCAAACAAAACAAGAAACAACAAGAAACTGAAACTCTTATTCTTAATTTACTTATTATGTTTGCAAATCAGTGAAAGAATGCAAAAAATACTGTGTAGATTCAACAATGAAACACATTTTTTGGGAACGTGAACTAACATGGTGATTCAAATGTGGAAGCTGATTAGGAAGCTGATTAGGACTGGAAGCAGAATAATGAAACTTCATATTCTTACTGTAGGTTAAACAGGTTGTTTCAGAAGTGGCTCTTGTTTTAGTGACCTTTATCTCTAACTACCTTTAATTGTACTTGAAATTTGTTCCCACAAGCTTTGTTACCTCACACTTCCAAAATACTCCTTATCTTGCACAGGTACACTCAGTATCTTCCATCCACTGTGTCCCATTCCCTATCTGCTAGTGACATATGCTGTGGGTGATTCTGAACTCTATGCACTGAAAGGTCAGTGTTTCCACTAAATTAAGCAAATAGCAGAAAAGGTGCATTGCAGCCTCAGCAGAGAGACTAATGTGAGTTCCTTTCCTCTCCTTGAAAGTTGATAACATATTTTGAAATGGGCTAATGGATTTAGAAGTGATGGGAGATTGTGGGGAGAAAATGGACCTGAACGACAAAGGCATGGATTTGTCCCCAGGAAGCCAGGCTGAGCTGTCACATGCTGAGCTGAGCAGGCAGAAGTGTTCAGTGGACCCTCTTAGTGCCTCTGAATGCTTGGTTGTATCATTGCAGTGACTTTGAAGAAGGTGGGAAATCCTATAAAATATGATCTGAAAAATATTACATTCATTTTGCATGGATGGAGATGAATATTGAAGATGCAAATAGCAGTAGAATGGGCCCCATACTTTGCTACTGGCTTATGTATAGATTTCTGTGATTATCATTAATTTGCTTATTAATTAAATTTAATTGCAAATGTAGTCAAATATTTCAGTTTATTAATTGTTTGTGTGGTGCATAGTTCCTACTTTAAATGTTCATTATTCTTATTTGCCATTTGGATGGTGTTCTGGGATCATGGCAATGCAGTTTGGGTCTCATTATGTAGTTTCACTCCTTCTCTAGGCAATTCTCAAACCTGCTGGAGACTCAGGATGACAATGTGATCCCTGCACTGTAACATCCTGCTTTCTGCCACTTTTCTGCCTGTCATTTTGATGTTCTGTTGTTGCTCATTCAATAGACTACTCTGCTATCTGTTGGTTTTCCATCCTTTGATTTTCCATCATTGTCCATCAAAAACTCACCTTCATATTGAAGTGTGACATCAAGGAACTGCTTTAATTCATGGATAGCACATGAATATCTGCATGTTTATGTCCTTTTTCATGTATCTTGGCAAGTTAATGTCTTCTTCCACTATAATATTTATGTAAAAATAGATGCTGTATATGCAAATACAGTAGTTTGCAGTGCTATATTTTTGACCCTTCAATAATAAGTCACAGTATTTAGATGTCACACATGCTAGTAGCAATGCACAGGGCATACTGTGAGTAGCTATGGAGCAGCAACCCTCTTGCCTTTGCTCTGCATTCACACAATTGGGAACTCCCCTCCACTATCACTGTAATTTTAAGTTAGCACCTGTGCAAAGAAGTCATATTGCAAGTTCAAAGCATTCCTTAGATGATTCTAGCAAATCTTTTGATAAAAGGCTATATAAAATGACTTTAAAAGTTAAATTAGGTGTGCTGTGTTTATTGATAATGAGCATGGGATTTGTGTTGGATGTACACTGTTGTGTTCACTCGTTACAAGAGTGAGGGCCGGGTTCGTAAGAGTACCAAACATGGCATGCTTTGCTGCCAAATCCAATTATGGGGCAGAGAAGCCCTATGACAGATCTAATTTACATTCAGTCTGGATTCAAGATCCAAATAAGAAAACCATGCTAGTAGTTCAGTCCTTCACGAGAGAAAAGGCTAAAAGCATGTGTGTCCATTTGTGGCAGAAGGAGACCACAACTGCACAGAAGGAGACCTGATAAGTCACTAATAGTTTTATCCACCCACAGAATGTGATGTGGGGAGTCAGAAGCAAGCTATTAGCAGGTTATAGTTCTTTTTCTCATGATCTTTCTTTGCTGGCTGTTATAGCAAATACTCTTTTGTTCTTAAAGACAAACATTAACATAAGGTGTGTTACATAAAGCATGGCTAGTCTGTTAGAAGAAATTCTTGGACTTGAATCTTAAGTTTTGTGGACAAACATGAGATTCTTACAATAAATGGGGTTTTCTATGTGTACTGTCAAATGGATATACATGATCTTCAGACCCTGTGACCCTCCCAGCAAGAAACCATTAGGTCATGAGCTTGTTCAATTAAGTTTGGGTGTTCAGAGTGAGCCTCCAGCGTAAATTCTCAAAGGGACATTTCTGTCTCTGAAAGAATCACTTACTTAGAGAATTAGACCACTATACAAAGAAATTCTTCCATCATTTAAGACATAACCTTCTATTCTATAAACTGAAGATGAACTGAATATTTTTGTCGATTCTGATGTAGGAAAGTACTTTCATATCTTTCTTTTCTCATGTGAAGATTGACTCTCTGTGAAACAAAGAGTAAACTCAGGCAGACTGAGAAGCAGAGAAATAAGATCTCTTTCTAATTCTGTGAGCCAGAGGTAATTTTAAAGTCCACACTTGTTGAAAATGGGTGGATCAGAAAAAGTCAAAATCTGCAATACTGGACTTGTGGTTGGATACCTCGATAAGTACATAGTCCTTTTCTCCTCTAATTTCCTGATTATTTAGTATGACTAGGAGCAACATTTGAACTGCTTTATTAGAGAATGCTTCCCAGAAAATACATTATCATTCTTAGTTATTACTATTGGAAAAGTCTAATGGTTTTCACCATCTGAATATTTTAAGCAGGCTTGCTCATAGTACTGTAGATCTGCATTATGCTGTTTAGCTCCTTTTAGCAGAATGATCCTTTAGTGAGTGAAAAGCCCTAAGGCAGGAGCTGGTTCCAATTTTATAAGAAAATCTTGTGGTTTTCATCAGGTAATGGAAAAAAATATCTGTAACTATGGAAAAAGCTATGGTGTGAGCTATTAGGCATCCGAGAGTTCACCCTAGAGAAGCCCTTATAAATATCTAAGTTGCAGAAAAGGCTTCTTGTGAATATTAAAATTTAGTTCAGTAATAACACATGGATTTTTAGGAAATTTGGCTTCATTGGTTCTGGTGTTCAAAGAATTGCTGTGTTTTCTCTAAGTAAAATATATGCTGAATGCCATTCATGGTTTTCTTTCTGATACAAAGCAGAAATGCCTACAGTTTTCTCAAGCAGAGCAGTTACGTATCCAATTTTCCTGGTGTGCAGGGATTTTGAATGGAGAGCTACAAAACATCTGGGATTTTGCTGTTGTGAGGACAGAGTCCAGGATGAGGAAACCTTCACATCCCTCACAGCACCTGTATCACCTGAGGTGGGGCCGCACTGATTTTCTTTCTCTTACTGCATAGACCATCCCATTTCCAGAAGGAGTATGCCTACACAGTGCAGGGAAAGCACTGGGATCACTGTAGTCATGGTGCTGAGGTGCATTAGCATAGCTGGACAGCTTTCGGTACAGGGCCTAGTAGTGGTATTTTGTATACCACACAGCTATAATCTATAATGTGGTTCCATCCTATTTCAGGATAACTATGAGACTCGAAGGCAAAATCTTGCCAAATCATAGTTCAAGGAATGGTATTTAAATTGATTTTCAGTGAACAAGAATGTCCTCAGTATAATACAGTGCTGCTTATGCACCAAGGCTCCTGTCACACTGTAAATGAGGTTGCCACCAGTGCTGGTTAGACTGGAGCTATCAAACCATTTATCACACTGCAACTGAACTCCTGAGTAAGAAACATTATTGCCTACCTTCCTTCTAACACAAGTTTTACAAATTAAATGTTTTCAACAGGATGAAAACATGTCATTTTTCTCAATGGTTCTTGGCTAAAATGATTTGTTTTTAGAAAGGTGCCTATAAGTGAGAACTATATGAACAAGACAAAGCATGTAAAGGGAGGAAAAAATGAATACCTTAACTAAATGTGTTTAAAGGTCATCATCATGATTAATGGTTCTCTAAGTTTTTGAGAGTCCCCGAATAACCATGTATTAAATCCAGAAGATTTTTCTGAATATGCTATATTGGCAGGTGTTCATCAGAAGTATCCCATTATTAAGAACGTATGTATTTTGTCAAGTTGTTTAAAGATTAATGGTTGCACATGTATATCTCTCTTCCTACAGAAAAAGCCTCCTCATGCTGCAGTAGTAAATATTGTTGTAGGGTGCTTAGTTTTTTAGGCTTCTTGAGTTGGCCTAGACTCATTACCACACTTCAACCTACAGAAAAAGGTTATGCTTTTCTGTAATTAGATACGCAATTCTGCACAAACTGCATATTACAGATTGCTACTAGATTACATACATTGTGACTCTTTTGATCTTCCTTATTACATTATCAGTCTAATTGACTGTACCAGTACATTGGTTTAACATGACATTAAGTCAGTGCAAGAATTGGTTAGTTGGGGACTGAGCCAGTGGCTGTACTACATCTGAGTTATATCATGCTGTGCTACCAGCTGCGGACAGCTTTCAGGGAGGGAAGGCTGTTGTACTGGCTCTTAGGGCACTGTGTCATGCATTAGTCACACTGTGGAAGGACAGGGAACACGTGTGTAGCATGATGAGTCACAGCTGTCTGGAAGCTTTCAATTAGCCACATAAATGAATGTATGCCTTAGCAACTCTAACAGG
The DNA here is from genome assembly GCA_013396655.1 of Campylorhamphus procurvoides. NCBI lineage: Eukaryota > Metazoa > Chordata > Aves > Passeriformes > Dendrocolaptidae > Campylorhamphus > Campylorhamphus procurvoides. The sequence goes on along the minus strand of WBMV01006632.1, from coordinate 706,147 downwards.
AGAATCATGGAAGCATGGAGGTTTCAGCTGCTAAAATTCGCACTGGCAGGCTCATGGTTTTGCCAGAATCATGCAATGCACACCTTGGGCATAACTGGGAAATGAGCTCAATATGTTTAGCTCTGCATCTACACACATAAACATTAAACTTTTGTGAATAGCAGAATAGAAGAAAGTGCCCATTTGAAACTTATTTTCTGGAAGTTTTTAATGATATATGAAGCAGTTGAGATATATTAATAAGAATTTATGATGTATATTGTTTACAATATGTAAAATGTTTGGGTATCACAGAAAGAAATTGAATCAGGCCTTTGATTTTTCTAAGCTTTTAGTGAATGTCCTCAAAAGCTGTTAGAGATAAAAATTCCTTTTGTGTTCAGGAAAGTGATATCTTAGCACCAATTCAGACTTTTGGACTTCTTTTAAGACCTGCATCTTTGTCCCTCCTCTTGCACTCATTTAGCTGAAGAATGGATGGAAAGTATAAGGAAAAAAAGGCTCTGTTAAAGAGAGTTTAATTTGCTGAATAAATCTTTCTGGTGTGAAGGCAGAATTATTTGATTGATTCCACTATCAATACTGTGCCTTTACCTGTGCAATCTACATGCAAATGCAGTTGCATTCTGTGAAATGACAGGTACTGATAAAGATGTCACCTTCATTAGTCAAAGAGTCTGAGAGTTCAGGGTTGGTAATGAATCATTTTTGCCATAATTTGTCATATCTACTTGAAATTTATCAGTAAACAAGCCTCTCTTTGAAACAAACAAACAAACAAAAGAGGTCACAAAAATAATCCTTCAAGTATCACCAAAGTTCTATTTCTTCCCACAGATTCTCAGTAAGAAACACCTTCTCATCCTATTCACATGTATAAACAGGCATGGATGAGGAGCACCTTGCTCTTTTTGGCTTCATTTGGCATGGGAGAATGTATTGCTGTTTTACCTAAGGCAGAACCTGTTACATATGGACCCTTCTTGGTGCTGTTCTTGTTACATTAGTCTCTTGTCTTAATGTCTTAGCCATTGTTGCAGTTCTAAAGCTTAGACTTAGCTGCATAGTGTTAACCATTTTATTACAGTTTCATGGGAAGAGTTATATACGTTTTCTCTCTCTCTTATTTTAAAGTCCTAAAATTAGGTTGCAGACAGTCAGCTGAATTTGCAGAGGCTAGTGTAGTGTACATATATGCTCATGGATGATTTTCTCCTAAATGTGGCAGAAGTCTCTTTTGGGTTCACTTTATAGCACTCACAAGTCTGTCTTAATCTAAGGCATAAGGAGATCAACATGCAAATGTGCTCATTGTGTTAGTCTCATCACATCATGAGTTGATTGGAATTACTGGTGCATGCCTCCAAATCAGGTTCTGTGGATCAGAAAATGCAACAAAACCAAACATATAAAAATCGAAACCAACCAATCAAACAAAAGAGAAAAACCAAACACTCCAGTACCAAAAAATCCCCAGCATGGGATATTATGTAATTCCTAGGACAGAGGCTACAAAAAAAGAGGTATGGACATTTTTTCTATTTCCTTTGAAAAAAAGTTGAACTTCAAAGGTTACATAAGCTATACATTCTCCTATTTGCTGGGAGTATTTGGTCCTTTACAAAGTTAGGTGGTGATGCCCAGGGAAGCTGTGTTTTCAGATTGTAAGAGATTATTGGACTGTTATCCCTGTAATAAAATTCAGTACATCAAGTGAATGACTTGTTGTTTAGTGAAACATGGCACAACATCGATTGAAGCTACCCATTAAGTCAAGGCATCAAATATACCCTTGTGACACTGGACTAGGAATCACTGTTGAAATTGCAAAACTTGCTGGTAGTAGCAACTGAGCTCAAGATAAATGTCCTTAACTCATGCCATAGTGACATTAATGGTTTGTGATATCATGCAGTGATCAAAGCCTTCTGGGAAGACATAGACACAAAGGGACAGTTTTCTTGGTGATCCATATCCACTTTTTTATTGAAGAAAGTACACTAGATCTGAAATTGAACAGATGTTAACTTTAAAATATCCAGAGTAATTCTGATCTCTAGAGTCTTTTATTTTGTTTTCAAGCTTTGCAGAAACCTAACCAGTGATGCCTCTAAAGGTGAGAACCATCGGAGTGTCAATTAAATATTATATCAAGAAAAGCAAATAAATGCATTACTATTCAGTGCCTTTCAAACTGCAGGAGTTTTTCTAAGCTTACATTTATAAAAATGCATTCATAAATTCACAGTCTTCAACTTAAAAACATTATTTAAATACTCCTTTACGCAAAGTTTCTTCTTATAGTAAATATTCTTGACTGGATCAATAAGAAGCCAAATATCCAGGGTCCAATTCGCTCTGTGTGGATGCCACTGAAGTGCCAGCTTCCCTATTGCATTCCTTGGGGTATTTATCACATGGCTGATGGGCTGCACTATCACTACTCTTCCTCCCATCTAGTTCTTGTCATGAAAAATTGGGATTTGAGGACTTTGCAAAAACACCCTGCCTCTCTTCCCATCTGACCATGACCATCCATCTACTGGCTGCACTTATGTCTTGGGAGTATTTTGGCAATCTGGCAACCCACAACAGATATACCATCCCTCAATGTTCCCACAATCTTCTAAACCAGCCAAAAGGGTTGGTTTACCCCACCCCAGGTTTTATGTCTTGAATGAATGTAATTTTGCCATGACTCCTGTGATTATCCTATTGGACCCTTCTTTTGTTTAATGTGTTTCTAATACATAGTTCAGTTTGCAAGCAGAGATTGTAGGATTTCCACACCGTAAGACCAAATTTAGTCACAATGCTTTTTATATTGTGAGTTGGGATGCAAATTAGATACACCTAACACATGTTTTTTTAACTGTGAATTATTTTCATAAACAGATACTGTTTTGAGGCTTTACTTGTAACTTTCAGAAGCGATTTACTTCTCCTGGGGAAGAGTACTGCCAATAAATACAACTCTGCTTCTTCAAAGAATTTATAATCCTTTGGGGAAAAACATATTACAAACCAAAGGAAATAATGCCTTCTTTGTACAGGAAAGACACGCTATTACCCCCTTAGAGTCACTGAATCGAAAGTTGCTCTAAGTAGGAACTTTCATTTTTTGCCTGCAAATACTTCGTGGAGAGTCCAAATGTTCTACTAATTGAAATATGTGATAGACAAAATAAATTTAGTGGGAGAAGTAAGCTACACGCAGGATTCTGTTGTTAAAAAGCTGTTCTAAAACTGTTTAGAAAATGGAACTGTCCCTTCACAGAAGTGCTAAGCACCAAATTTGTCTGATGGTATCATAATTAGTACTTTGACAATACCTTTAATTTCTAGGAATACTCCATATCCTTGACAGTGCCCAAGTAATGTCACTCTCTATCATTATCTCATTTGAATAGTTTACTAAGAATAAATACTTCTATTTATTAGCATGATTTGAAGAGCAGTTTGCTAAGGAAGATCTTAGAGGTCTTCAAAATACTTGATTTCTTCTTGCAAACTGGAAATGCAAATGTTTGCTCAGCAATATTTGTCTGGATACAAATAGTGTTTCCTAGCACCTGTCTTTGATACATCATTTCTGGTGCTTGGTAATAGTGAAGTACAAGAAGTGCCACGGGAGATACTGCAATCTAAATGAACCAATAGTAAGAGTAATCTGTAGGGAAGTGGCACGGTAGTTAACACCCAGTGAATTCTGATGTTCCCTTGAGCGGCTCATGAACTGGAATAATCATTCTGCTTTCCACATGCAGCTGAAGAGACACCATCGATAAAACCACAGAATGGAAATGTCATTACACTACCCATTCAGAATCATTCCTCAGTACTGTATTGGACCCTGCAGATTACATACAAGCCATGGAAGGCCGTTCCCAGCTTTGGAGGAATTTGCATTTTAACTATTTTCTTCAGTGTCTCCCCACCTTCTCTCCATGTCCACACACACATTGTGGTTAGCAACAAATAGCTCCATCTTATTGTTACTCAAGAAGGCCATAAGTTTAAAGAACGATTTATTTACACCTGCTTCTTCTTTTCACAATTGTCACTTCCACAAATAGTTTTCTTATTTTAACACATACATGCTTTAACATACTGAAGCATTTTGTAGGCACAGTCAGGGACCAAATATGAAAATGAACTGTACACTCACGTAGTTTCATCACCATGAGATACCATGGTAATAGAAAAACATCATCAACCATTCATTGTAGTTCATATTTTTCTGGGCTTTATCTGGTTTGTGGTGAAGTCATTGCAAATATATCTATTAACACTGGATGAGCAAACCAACACTTCGAAATGTCATCTGGGAGATGCAAATATTACTTTTGGAAGGGAAAAACTTGTATATTAGTTACACAAAATGACTCCAATTGGCACTAGAAGAAGAAATGACAGATGTGCTAGTGATTAACATATATTGAAGATGGCTGATTCTTTATGATATACAATAAAATCCCAGGAAAAAAAATGAAAAGAGACAGAGAACTAATGTATTTGAATAGCAAACTGAAGATATAAACTATGACACATATGTAAGATGCAGAAGTATTTTATGAAGCATTATGCTTCTGAATGTGCTTTATTTAATGCCAGATCTCAAAACTTAAGGCTAAAACACTAGGTGTTTTTGGAGGTGTGATTCTGCATCGACTGATAATTCATATAAAAATATTAATTCCCTTTCTCATCATTAGTGAGCAGACTTTAGCAATGTCATTTGGCATTACTGGGAATCAGCTCATCGGTGTCCTTACTAAAGCTCAGCCAAAAAACCCCTTTGTTGTTTTCTCCCTTCAAAATTGGTAAGACTTTTGCACCAAAAATTATACACACATTAGAAGGGATGGTAAATTTTCTGCATGATAACCTTGAAGAACCTATGAACTCAAATATATGGAAGACTTAAAAAGTTTTGGAGGAAATACCAGAATTTATGGTTTATGTTTGCATTTCAAAGTCTTTTGATGTGGACACAAAATTTTGAAAGTGTTACCACAAAGCCATATGGAAGTTTTGGTTCAAATGTACTATTCATACCTATACTTTCAGTCCTAGCAAAGAGTCTGTCTAGATGGATGCCACTTCCCATAAAATGTCTCCAACCTTCTGTCTTCCTGAACTATTCAAGTGAATTAGCTTTCACAGTGCATTGTGGGACCTGGGCTGCTCCACTTTCCAACAAAGCAGGCATTTGGGATCTCATAAGTAAGGTTTTACATTGCTTTCTTTATTTTCTGGTTTTGTCTGAAAGTCATAATTTTCCACACAAAAGTGTTGAAAGCTGATGTTCAGAAAAAAAGATTTTACCTAAAACTGTAGATGAACATTTCCAGTTGACTTCAGCATTGTCATCATCATAGATCACACTTTGGTAGAGAACTTGATGTGTGCTACTTACTCCATGGCAAGCAATTAAATTTTTTCCTAATGGGCATAATGCATCCACAAAATACACCAAATGCGTTCCAATAACTTCAGGTTTTCACTTGCTGAAACCAGACTTGAATTTGGCCCATTATTCTTTTCAAGTGAAGAGAAGAATAATGCCTTATGTTGTCATATGGCACTTTATCAAATTCTTTCTAGCTATCAACATCAAAATCAGTTGCAACCAGAGGAATTTGGCCTTGTGCTTATTTAACAGTAATATCTTTGTCAACAGATGGATTTTATACTGCTGATATCCTGACAACTAGAATGAATCTGAAGATTCCCCAGCCATAACACAATCCTATTTTAACCTTGGTTATTTTTAAAAACTCAGTTTAAAAAACATGACAAGCATCAATGCTTAATGCAAATGCCTAGCAATGCATGTTACCTGGTAACCAAATGGATGGTATGTTGGAGAGGGAAGTGGCAACAGCAAGCGAACATATGCCAGATCAGCTCCTAGCAGATATAGAGATGGTCACCATGGATTTTGCCACATCAAAAAAAAAATCATCATGACCTAGTAAAAATCCATGGAAGAAGAAAACTGGAGTTTCCTTTTGCACACTCCTATGAAGACAGAGGACATTCATAGTCTGTGGTATCAGAAGTGACTGCAAGTGTCACTTTTGTCCATGAGGGAGAAAATTTCCCCAAAACAGAAGAAAAAAGTACCACTTTTGTCCAATGAATCAAGCTTGGTAAAGTGAACTGCAGCATCACAGGAGACTCTGGTCAGAGTCTAAGTTTACTGAGTGACTGGCAACACTCTGTCTGCTTTGTTGGCCAAAACAGAGGACTATTTCTCGGAGACATCAGAATTTATTTTCTTTCAGTTAGTTCAAAGATTTGTTTCTTTGCTTTGGCCTTTCCTCAAAAATTCATCAAGCTGAAAATTCATCATCTCAAAAACAGAAGGCATTTCTTTCGGTTGGAAGAGGCAATCTGAGAGCTCTGACACAGAAGGTTTCACCAGAGGTCACATTTTAAAGCTACAGTAAAAGCTTGAGGTATGGTTGTAGTGTCCAAATAGATTGTTTTCTGTAAAAACAGGAAAAGCAGACAATTTTTCCAAAGAAAAATTTTTTGCTAGAATTTTTTAAAAGGATTGTCAAAATAACTTAGAAATTAAGCAGAAACCAAAATTATGCAGATAGCAAATAAAATATTGGAGCATCATAAAATTATTTCTATTTAAGGAGACATCAGTGTATGTTTTTATATTTTCCAGTGATATACAGGACAGCCACAGTTTATGCTGCCTTTGAAGTGTTTGGGTTTGCAAAGCAACTTTAAAATAGCTTCCAAAACTGGCTGTTTTTCTGAAGCTATTCTTGGCTGATGCCTTATGTTGCATCACTTTAGACTAATGTTGGGAGTAGAAATGTCAAAGGCCTAGGTGAAGGAAAAAAGAAGTGCCAGACAGTCTGCCATACCTTTACAGAAGTGACATGCAGTTCTGGACTCATATAGCTCATTTTTTAAGCCTATACCCAGTGGCATACTCTGGACTTTCATAGGAGCTGCAGAATCCAGTTCATCCCAGGTTCTCTGTTAGATTTCAGATTATCTTTGTTGCTGGAGAATGTGCTGCAAATAGCCAGCTTAGCAATGCTTTGATTTCATCTATGAAACTTCAGAATTCAGAAAAAAGAATGAAGTCCAGCTGTTAGCAGAGAAGGCACAAAATCGGATCACTAGCACAATTAGTGGTAATTTGAAAAAGGCCAAAGCCTGGAAATAAAAACAGTGCCCATTCCCCAAGGAAATGTGTCTACACAATGGATGTTTTCTGCTTCTCTCATAAGGCCATGGGAGCACAGTCTGTACTCATTCAAACCACAGCCAGAGCAGCTGACTTTGTTAAGATGCGTATCTATCTGTTCTTCAGTTACTTTCCAGATTTTTCAGCCTGTCCCATTTATTAAATATATCCCAAATAACTAATCAAAAAGCTTTTAAGAATGTTTACATGCAAAGATGAGGAATAAATTATTCAGTATCTGAAATCTAATCATACACAAATTTCTGGAAAGTACTTAGCTAGGTGCTCATATCCTTCCTCAAGAGCACAGTAGGCATTCACCGAAGAGGCACAGGGCTCATGCCATCTGGCCCTGCTGTACTAATGGAGCTACAGCCCCAACCTGGGAATGGGTTTCATACTGTTAAACTGAACCTCCAGATAGGCTATGCAGGGTGAGAGAGGCTGCAGGGCTGCAATTTGCAAGAAAAAATTCCACCAACCACTTCTGCTGTCTCTTCATGCCTCCCTTCCAGCCTCCCCACACTCAAAGAGTGCTTCTGTCCAGGCTGTCTTGCCACTGGTGTTCAAGGGTCCTCTCTTGAACACACGTATTACTGGTTCTGTCACCAGTTTTTGCTGTGTTTAGGCCTGGCTAGCACCTCAGGCACCTAAGTGATCAACTAAATGCCTTTCTAGGTACTTGTTTGATAATACTAAGGCACTAATACTAGGCACTTGAAATCAAGTCTGTGCCTATGTCAAGCCCTTTTATTGTGTGAAATACTCTCTGTCCTTTGAATTCAGGAGGGAGGCCCAAATCACAGACCTGCCAAAAGATAGAGTCTGCTATTGGAAAAGCATATATAAACAAGCAGAACAAAAAAAAATAGATGTTGTTATTCAACAAACGTTTGGAAGGTCAGCACCAGTTTTTTGTGCAAGATATGTTTGACTAATACCGTGATAGCAGTCCAACAAAAAATAAGCAAAGAATATTTGAAAAACCTTTTTTGTCTGGAATCTGTAGACAGAGATCTCAACCTGGTAACTGGATAGGGAGGATTTATGTGCATGCAGCACAGCAGTTTCTAAATATGTTCCCAACATTATTTCAGGAAACTGTTGCAACTCTACCATGGTTTATTAATTCTCTCTATAGATTGACTCTGATTTTAGCACAGGAGGTTGTTTTGGTCCTTGCATGTTAAAGGAGTGGTGTTCCTTAATATTTTTTGCTAATGAGGACACCAGACACGGAACTTCCCCTGGAGCCTTTGGTGATAGGGATTTGTGACTAGCAATGTGTCATCTTCACTTCAGTTCTCAGTTACATCGATGGCATTACTCAAGTGACAAAAATAGCAAGATTATTGCTCATGTATGTATGCATTGGAGTTATTTGCATGAGATTGACAGGGAATGCCTGCCTGTCCTTACAAACAAGCCAAAAAAGGAAAATGCCGTATGATGTTGCAAAATGGCACGTGAATTACCTCACTTTCTCATCTCAGTCTGTCTCTCACTACAACTCATGCTGTAGACACAGTGAATACTCTAAAGCTTGAAATGGATCTGCCACTTACAGCCAGAGGACTCTTTTAAGCTTGCTAATCCATTGGAAAAATAGCTCATCCCTTTGAGCAGTGGGCACTATCAATTGAAAATTGCATCAGCAGTGAAATTTTATAAATGAAAATGTGGATACATATACAGAAATATACATATGTCAGTTTAAATGTTTAGTGTTTATATATACATTAATATGCATATACGTGTGTGTGTATAGTGAATGTGTATGTATCTTATGTGTATAAATATACCTAGATGCAGAGGCAAAAAGGTATTCCCACAAAATCATGTGGCTATGAAGATAAATCACTTTTCTGCTATAGTTCCAACCAAGAATTATAGGGCTGCCAGTAGGACAGTTAGCATGGCTGTACAGAATTAAAATAATTTACTTAATTTTAATTATGTAATGTGAATGAAAAGCAAAGGAGTAAAAAAAAAGCAGAAATTGACATATACATTTTTATTTTTTAAATACCTACCAGTTAAGTAAAGCTGGGCTTGCCATTATTTTATGTATGTACAGTCGTGCCTTCTGGAAGGCTGAGTATGTTCTGTGAGAAGTTCGCCAGATACAATTTTTAATGTCTAACTATAAAGAGAAAAGAATCTAACAAATTTCAAGCATTAGAAGAGTTGGATGTATGCCTACATGCGTGTGTATGTGTGTGTGCGTGCATATGCTTGCACATGACAATGAAAAGTAGGAATCAAAGAATCTAAACTATCTGGACAAAAGAAAGAACTGCTTTTATAATTTTTGTTTAATGGCAAGTTGCTATTATCAAAATTTAGCGATAGTTTTGAAGTAAGAAACTAAAGGAGTCAGTTCATTACAGACTGTAGCGAGAGCTGAAGGCTGGCTACTCTCTCTGTGAGCTGAATTTCGGCTGAGGTCATGGGAAAGCCTAGCCAGTAGTGAGTGTTAATGAGAGCCTTGCTGGATGTTTATGGCATCAACCTCGCAGCAGTTGAGAAGGCAGAAGGTGTTGGCACAAGAATTATTTACCAGCTTCTCAGGCAATTTCTGTTGTGGCTCACTTCTGAAGCCCCCTGATTCTTTTCGTTTCATCTGTGATCTGAGTGTGCAATAGAAAAAAGTTATGAACATCTGACTGCCAATAAAACCGCTCTCTCATGTCTTTCTGTTGTCTTGTGGATGAACAAGACACACGGAAGAAATAATTGCCCTGGGTCAGGTCTTCTATCCCCCACAAATCATAGTTTCTAGAGGGCCATTAAAAGCATTGAAAACTAAATGTAAGGGTTTTTTTGGGTTATCTCTGTAATTGCAATTTCTCAGGCAAAGTGATTGTGGAACAAGAGCATGTGGACACACACAATTATTTATGGAAATTTGCTGGTTGTGTGTTTCCTTTCATACCCTCTGGCACAGGAGGTTCAGGCACATACGTCAGTTTATTTTATCGTTTCTACAGCCCACACTTCTAAATAACAACTGAAGCAGCACTGAAGGCAAAGACTTGGCAAGCTTAAAAAATGTAGTAGATGGTTACACAGGCAGCAAGAATAGCTGGTTATAAAAACAAACCCTAAGAAAAATAAAGGGTTTAGATGCATAAACCCCTCAGGTTGTATAGCTCAGTTGTAGCAGTATTTATCAACTGATCTGATAGATTGTCTTAGAATAAATTCTGACAGTGGCATGCCCATGAGCAGATTACAGGATCCTCCACTGCCTATCTCTCTCTTAATGATATATTTACTTCTCTTAATGGCTTGGATATGGAGACGATTTCAAGTGTAGATTTTCATGGGGGAAGAGAGTAACACATAATATCAAAACAACTGAGATATAAACACACATAATTGGTAGTGGCAAGCATAGGCACAGACTGCTACATGGTTTTTTCCAAAATAAATCTGAATAAATCTTCACTTACTCTGGTAACTTAGGCAGAAATGCATTGGCAATGTGGTAAGACATGAGGTTTGTAATTTAAACCCGATCAATGGTACCAGGACCTTGTTACACTCCCTTTGATGCTGACCAGGATAACCCACTCCAAACAACTCTGGAATAGCATACTGAGAGCATGATCATTTTTGTGGTCTGTTGTTAGCAATATGGAATTTTGATCCTTCAACTGAGACCACCTAAAACAATTATGTCCATTTTTATTCATATGCATATCTAATTCTACTGTTTCTGACTCATTTTCAAATTGTGACAATATGCTCCTCGAGTGACCAAGCCTTTAGGTTAAAAAACTTGGAACGTCACGGACTGGAACAGGGGAGCACAGCTTTACATACTGATAAACCACAGCATGTTCTTGTCCTGTTAAAATGCATTTATGTTCTATTTGTGTGGCTGTCTGCATTGATGTATGTTCTTATATAATGGTCATGACTGATTAGTATCTAATTATGAAAAGAACAGTTTAGCAATGTGATTGTTTTAAGGACAAAAGAACTTTTCTAAAGTCTTTCTAAAGGACCTCAACATATATTGTTTGAAAGCTGTTCCTGAGTGTAGGTTAATGATTTTTCTGGCTCATATGTATTTATATCCCCAGACTCTCACATTTGGAAACAATGATCAGAGGAAACTATGAGAGTTAATTATGTCCTGTATGTCATTCATGACATATTAAATGCTTTTGCTCAATGCTATGATTTTCAACTTAGATCCAATATCACCTACTGGTGCAGTTACCATTAATTTTTACTGGAGGGATGAGAGAGATTAAACTTTACATTACAAAAAATCATCATATGGTTAGGTGTATGTAACACATGCAGCTTAGTAATTTGATATTAAGGAGCTTTTAAAATTACTTATTTTTGAACAATTCCATGTTTCTTTTTTCCTGACTGAACTGATAGATAGATCAATGCTAATAGTATTCATCAAATTTAACGAAGTTTTATCTCTAGTATTTATGGAGCAGTGTTGTCATATATTCAGTGTTATTTCTGTATGGATATCTGATTTCATAATGAGCAAGTCAGTTTATTTCCATGTGATGTGAGAGAAATAATTTTCAGCAAATACTGTTCCTAAAAGAATCATTCCTCATTTTTCTTTCATTCTTGGATAAATAATGCTGTGAATTTAAAAAATATTACAAAATTTCTTATAGCTGAAATCATACCAGAAGTCTCACTTCTGATAATTATCATTTGTTGTCATGTGTTCATCTGAGTTCAGTTAACTCTCTACAAATATAAAGAAGAATATATTTTCTTTTTAATTTGAATACAACTTCATCATGTATGTACAAAGGCATGAATTATTCAGAACTGTTGAAATCAGGTTAAGCCCAAAAGCTGCAGAGTTAACTCACCAGTTTGGCAACAGTATTGTTATTGTTAGTGTTGCTGTTGTATTTTGCAAAACAATTCAAAAGCTATTGTTTTAGGATAGCCAGTCTGGAAAAATATGACTTGGAAGTTACGTACATCAGAATCCTGAATAAATCTTTGTGCAAGAGCAGTTGCCTTATGTTCAAATTCAATACTATGAAGTTCAATGCTATAGGTGACAGATATGGTATATACTATAAATTCAGTGCTATTAAATGATGAGTGATCTCACAGACACTCTGAGGAATCATTTTGCTTCAGCAGTCCTGAAAAGTTAGAACTAGACACTTGAACCTAAGCCTATTCTGGTTTTGCTGCAAAGCTGCATTTTGGCCTGGGTTAGCATTCATTATGTGCTGTGAAATTGTACCAGAATTTCCCCTACAGTAAAATCAAAACATTGTTTTCAACAATTTCTTTTTCACTATTCAAAAAGTAAAGTCTGCAAATAGGACACAAGTGGTGAAGAGCACCAGTTCAGTGCTTAGGATTGCTAATGGAGTTCCAGAGCTCCTGTGCATGTCCATGATCCTTGGCGCAGCAAGGAGGCAGGTGGCATCTCCAGGAAGTGGCGAGGAAGTCTTACGCCTCTGAATGGTTTAATGGCTCAAAGCTGCACCAGGGGAGCTTCAGAATGGACATTACGGAGTATTTCATTACCAATAGGGTGGACAAACTCTCTCTAACCTTGCTAGAGAGGTGGTCAATGCCCCAGGCCTGTCACTGTTCAAGAGGTTTTTGGACAATGGCTTTGATAGCAGGTGAACCCTGAAACAGTCAGGGACTTGGATGAGATGATCACTGTAAGTCTCTTCCAACAGAAATAGTCTATTCCATTTATTTCCATTCTGTTCACTGAAGGGCTTTAGGGAATGCTGATATTCAGGACACATTTCATTGCTATTGGTTTGGTGGGTGAGAGAAACTTGGGTAAGAATCCAAATACATGGGTAAAAAACAAAACACATAGGTAAGAATCTAAATTAGGCAGTTCACAGAGGTTTTGGGTTTGATTTTGTTGGATATTCCATAACCACCTGTAGTTTTAGCCCTCTTGAGCAGATTCTACCTAATCAGGCTCCAGACACACGACAGAAAAAATAGTATTTAGAAACACAGCAGCAGTGTTGGATATTCAGATTCTAGTTCTCTAAAGTGGGATGTACCTTCACGAAGTTCATGAAAATGGAATTTCGCATGAACCAGGCTGTGATCCCTACAGGTGCAATACTGGGGTTACCTTTCAACTAGTAGGACATAGATAAGCCTCTTTAACATCCATAAACTGCCCATTTTATATGAATATCTATTTTAAGCATGATATTAGAAAGGCAAACCTAGACAACATTAAACAAAACCAGACCTTTACACATGCCATAAAAGAAAATGGGAACTGTCTCCTAAGGCTTCAACATAGTATTGAATGTGACATATGGAAAAAAATCTCCAGTAAAATGAAATTGTGCAGTGGAGTGCATTATTAATACTGAAATTAAATGTGAACAAATAAGGCAAGGAAGTGAATGAATAAATAATCCATTTAAAAAGGTCATTTTAATAGTACAGAAGAGCTCTATGGGATCATTTGGAAAGGAGAAAATGTTGCCTTTTCAAGCTATATTGAAATAAAAACATTTATAGCTACTTAAATGATAAATTTATGGGAAAGTATGATGTTGGAATGTAAGTTAGAGTGTTACACAGGTTTGAACTCCCTCTAACTATAGACTCAAACACTAGCAAATTAAGCACAGACCTTTTATCTTTCCAGGTTAGATCAGTTAAATTCCATACAATTTTCCAGATGAGACTTCAGAGGCTTCAGTTCTGGAATTCTCAACATGGTTTTGATGCTCCCCAGTCCCTGACAGCAATTGCATATTTTGTCGTTTGATTTTTCTTATTGCTTTTTCAGTAAGAATAATAGCTTTATACACACAATTAAGAATATCCTTATAAAGTACTGAAACTGAAATTTGTCTACTACATGTTTAATACATAAGGCAAATCTGAGAATATTTCTGTGATTCAGCACATAACATACTGTTAAATTTTTCTGAATAAATCTCTTCATGTGTGCAAGTGCTTGCAACCTAATTTTATAATGTGACATTTCTAAATAGTTTCTAAAGTATTCTATTTCTAGATAGTTTTTTGATTGGTCTAAGTTGCAGGATGGAGTGTGTGCTGGTTTCACAAGGGGTTAAACCACAACACAGCAGAAGAACTGGACAGAAAATAACATTTCAGCAGTTTTCTGGAAGGTGTGAAAATCATGAAGAATTCAGACTAATTGGCGTATCTCCAGTTATCACAGAATACCATGAAACAGAAAACATTTTCTGACACACTGTGTTATATATTCATAAAGATTATTCATTCACAGCTTTACTCTCTGTTTCTATTCTGCTATCCTGTTTGGGTTACAGGACCTTACCAAGCAATTTCTGATTGGGTTCCCTTCTGCAAAGGAAAGCTGATTTCATACCATATGATTTTGGGCACATGAAATACTATGCTTTATCTACACAGCGGTTCACTCACCTTGCCAAAATAAACCATGGCTTCTAGTGGCAAGTACACCAAGTATTGCAGTGTACAGTGCTCTGTTCAGCATCTGGAATTCCCAGGCAGGGTCTGCAGTGCCCACAGTGAGCAGCTCTGAGGTGCACACACAGGGAAACTGCCCTTCTCATGTGTGTGTTCGTCAGGTTGCATGGGACTTCCTGATCAGACAAAAAATAAGTGAGAGCTTTGGACTATACGATAGCAGAAAGTTTGCATGAGCATGAAACTATAATTGAGTTGCATTTAAAGGTTACACCTTCAAGAAGAGTCATGCCTTTCTTTGGCTTTGATGTGGCCTCAACCACATTCTTAAACAAACTGATGTCATAATATTAGCTAAAATCTCACCTTGATTTCTTAAAGAAAATATTCTTCCCCATGTTCAAGGATGCACACAGGCTACCCTTCAAACTAGGGTTACCTCATTGAGAATTTACAAATATTGTAGACTCTTTTTCTTTTGCCAGTTGTGTCCTTAGGTATTACCATGATAGGTACAGTCTCCTGTTCATTGCTGTCCCACCATAATTTCTGTGTACAGTTCAGTTGTCAAAGGCCCGAAGCTGCTACTGCTCTGCAAAAACAATATTTCTGATTATTATAAAGATATTTCTGCCAACTTTGGCCCTAGAGGACTGCGTAACCAATTCCTACGCTGTATGGAATTGGAAAAGTTCATATCAGTTTGAATATGGAACTTAAATAAGGGCCTGACCTGATAGAAATTGTTTTGTAGATCTAAAAAGACACCTTATAGACGTTTTAATGGAGCCTCAAGCTTCTGAACATGCAGATATTCTTCCATAATTGATCTCAACTGCATACACAATAATAAATTGTAACATTACATTGGAAAATCCTTAAAATACTCCAGATGGCCATAAATTAGAAAAGCTGGTGTTGACTGCTGGCACTGAAAGTGAATATTTGACTTTAGGACAAGACTTTAACCTTTTAAATCCGGGTATTAAATAGGAGTAAACTCACCCAGAACATTAGGATTTTGGTAGGTGCAGAAACTCATTACTGTCTACAAAGCAGCCTTCAGATTTTGGCAAGAAAATATTATAGAAGTTTAATGTATTATATTATTGTAATGATATCTTGAACACATTCAGGTTCTTGAATACCTAAAATAGTTGACAAAGATGAATGAGCTGATTAAGCAAAGGGAAGCTTAATATAACTCTGTGGTGAACATCACCAGCAATGGAAGAGGCTATTCAGAAAAGTGCATGATATTTTAATTGAATGTTAGAAAAATATACATTTTTTAAAAGGTTATTGTGCCTCAACATGCCAATGGTCTTTGTAATTTGTTACAGCTTTTGAATAGTTCTCTAACAAAGGGATGCTATTGCAAAACACTGTAAGAAAAGAAGCATATTTTACTGGGGTTTTTGTGGTCCCCACTAAAGACTACTCATCATTCTAGACAAATGCAAGGGGAAGAAACAGGCTGCAGAAAATATCAAGCTAAAGAACAAGATGTTCTATATTTTTAAGTCCCAAAGACACTGTCTTGTATTCTGGGCATGTTAAAGAAAACCGTGAACTATCAGTGGGCATCACTTTTCAGGGATTTTTAGATTAAAGCTCAATTTTTCATTCCAAACTGATTGACAGAGCTATTTGAAGAGACAATACTTTAAATGTAAAAGACCCCAAACAAAACAAAGCAAAAGATTCTCTTCTGAGTTGCTGTTGTAGAGGTTGCAGCTGATTTTGAATTTCTGGATAAGTCCAAGAAGAAATACAAAACAGAAGCAGATAATGGAGCCTGGGATGGCCCAGACAGAAGACAGAGATATTAGATCTGATGGAGCACAAGAAGAAAGAGCTTCAAGGACAGGACAACTAGTTGTGGCAAAGACAGCTGGCAGTCTCAGGAGGAGGGACTGCTGTCCTTGACTTGCAAGGAGATTTTATTGATAGTGGAGTGAAAGCAGAGCTTTAGAAGAGAACTCTGGTCTGCAACAGTGAACAACATAGCCAATAACATCTGAGACACAACTTCCCTTAAGTGCTATATCATGGAAGAGACCAATGCACAGCATATTGTGCATCTCATCTGCATAATTGACATGATAACATTATCAGGGATAAAAGCAGTAGGAAGTTTTAACAAATTATACTTTTTGGTACTTAAAAATCTGTAGGTATCGTGCCCATATCCACAGTCTCTTTATTGGAGATCAAGATCCTACCAGTTGATACAAAGCTGTTTGAATAGATGACCTCTCTTTTGCACTGAAATATTGAGTGAAAATGAAACAAGTAAGCTAATAAATGATCAAAGTGTCATCTCTGAAACAAAATGTTTTCTTTTGATGATTTCCAACTATTGATTCAAGTCTGGTTTTTTGAGTTTTCAAAGATTTTCCCAACAGGACTTCTACCTTGCTGAACTGAAAACTCTTCCCTGTGTTTGGAAAGTACGATTCTGCTATTCTGGATTTTCTAATTTTTATTAAGAATTGAACATTTTGCTACCATGAAAATTCATTGTGATAATGTTGTCATGCCATAAAAACTGTAAATATATATGTTATGTCTGCTAGAGAGACTCACTCTGTCTTTCTTTTACACCTTCAATATTTTTGTTTTCGTTTTGTTTGTTTGTTTATTTTTGTATTCACTGGGATCTTTCAAGTTATGTTGGGGTAGAGCAGGACAGAATTCAACCTAATGGATCAATCATATTTATTCCTACTATAATTCCACTTATTTTGCTGCCTTAGCTTAAGGATTAATTTGTCCTTACATGTAATAATATTTGCTTTCTACGTAGAGCTGAATTTTGCAAAGGTATTCCAAGTAACACCATTTCTTTTACTGCAGCAGACAGTAGCTGTGATTTTCCTGACCATCCCAGAAATAAAAACAATTTTGCTTGTTCTTGCTTCAGTGTGTTTCAACTTTAAAACAGTTTTACTGTTTTCAGAAGGCAGCTTTTTGTAATCTGATTTACAGTGATTCCAGGCACAAGTCTGAAAGGAAAAGGAGAAGAGAAAAAGGAAGCAGAGTTTAGAACACAAAATCAACTAGGATTCAGCTCTATTTATAAACAGAAACACTATAATATTATGCTTTCATTGGCAGTTGTCTCCATGATGAAATGGCCAGTTACAAGGTCTGAAATTAATTATAAAACATTCAGCGGAAATTAGCTTTCACTGGTCCATTCAACTAGATCAATTACTACAGCATTTTATTTCTATGGAGTGATCTATACAGTCACTGGTTTGTGTAGAACCAGAGTGTTAATGACATTACCTATCATTTTTAACAAGGATGTGACAAGACAAACTCTGCTGTATGCTACAAAATTAATACGAATACTAATAAAACACACTTGCTTGACATTTTTTTGCTTTTTATGTGCTGTGTAAAGAAAAATTTCTGAAGAAGGGAAATACCAATTATACTATTCCAAGAGAAGGCTGTAGCTGCAACAATGTGTATTTTTAAGGTGTGACATTGTTATCCAGGCAACAATTCAAAAGTACAGAAAAACACTTAAAAATAAGAAATATAAAAGCCTTCAGAAGGTTCCTATGTGGCTGTCACAAAACCTCCAGAACAACCTTCCAAAACGTAGCTAAAAAATATCAGAATATTCTTTTCTTAGAAAAAAAATTATAGTGTATAGGGTACAGATTTTCTAAGCTGAGAATATAATTAATACATTCATAAACATATGCACTGATGATTTTGCTATTATCCCTACAATTTATATTCTGTTTTTAAGCTTTTCCAAACTGCAGGTAGAGCAGGGCAAATTTTCAAAGCAGCTTTTTAACCTGGAGGAATACACTGTCTTACTATTGTCTGGTTTTCCACCTGAAAGGGCAGACAGCAGTAAAAGGTAAAAAGGTAAAGCTTCCACAGCTCAAGGTGATGTTTTCAAATGCTGCAGGTGCATGTGTGGCTAATAACCTTTTTTTGGGTGATGTAGCAGGACAGATCTATTCAAGCTACAATGTCCTCTTTCTTTATAGCAAAAGCACAAAGACAATTAAAAGCACTTGAATGCAGAGCCTGCCCTAATAACATTGAAGAGATTTAATGTGTAGGACTCAGATATCAGTCCAGATGGACTGGACACTCCCTTAGCAGGACTAAAAAATAAAGAAAAATGCTGTTAGATGTGGAAATGAACATTGCACCTTCTCCCAGTATTTTTTGTTGGTTTTTTTTTGTTTGGTTGGTTGTTTTTTTTACCTGAGATTTAAACTGTATGTACAGATATAAGCTTGTTCTAGGTACACCCCATCATAAGGGAATTAGCAAAGGAAAAAAATACCCAAAATACTAAATATGTGTCTAGTTTGTAAATTCCAGTAGCCCTTTTTAGACTGGATTAAAGTGGGTGCCTGGACAAAACAGGACGGTGTATGTTTCTCCCAGGACCCTCACAGACTCCAGCTCTCAGCAGCAGAGGCCTATAGACCTCTATTAGGAAGATGTGGGTTTTGCATTTTCAGAGCCCTCAGTGGAATCTTCTACCACGAAGCTGCCTTCAGATCTTTGTAAATTTTAAACACTTTCAATTTCCAGAAACAAGGAGATATACAGCTTATCTGCATTCCATTGCGTGAAGGACAGTCTCATTATGCACCTGTCTGCTTCTAACACCACTTGAGGTCCACTTTCTCTTGTGCTGGAACAGACAGCCAAAAATGGAGTCCTCTTTGTGAAAGAAGGAAAAAAAAATGCTGAATGGAAGAAGAAAAGGTAGGAAAAAGTAGTGACAAAGATGACAGAGAAGACTATAAAAGCTTTCAGTCTAGTGGCACATCTTATACCTTCTTGTGATTGTGATGCTCTAAATGCGAGAACTGTTTGAATTTTCCAGTGATAAAAGTAATTAAGCATGCACTGTATTAAAATCCTTAGGTTCAAAACCAATGAAGTATGTTCTAAGTTCATTCCCAGAAAACAGCCAGAGAAATGCAGGCAGCTGGTTAGCTGACTGCCTCACATATCAAATATATTGGCTTTGAAAATAGTGAAGCACATCACATTCATGAACAAGTTGCTGAATAGGTTTGTGCTATATGAAAGTCACTACCACACCACTTTCATAGCCATTCCAGCATTTATAGTAATTTGTGGGAACTTCAGCTGATAAAATAAATTTCAGCTGGTTGACATTTATGGAAAATAATATACTTTCAGTATTTCATATTGATGGAACAGAGCTAGAACTGCATGAAATACTCCAGATGAAGTAAGTACAGTTATAAAGGTGTTGGGCTGTTTTCTCTGTCTTAAAGATTCACATCCTGAAAATGGATGGTCTATCCAAGAACATAGTTCTGGAATAAGCAGCACATTTTCTATACGTTAAGACTTGAAATTTCTCCGTTTCTCCTTACAATCCAAACACATGCAATTTTTTTCCTCTCTTCATGCCCAGCACATTAAATATTTGTCTTCCTTGTCGGATATGGCATAATTTTCTGGTTGCAGCATAAAATACAGCAACTCCTTGATAGACAAGATGCAAATAACCCATTCAGAAAAGAAACCCACTAAACCTTTAGGGCTGAATTAATGCTTCTGGTGCTAGGTACTTGAAGTTTAGGCCATATAAGATCCCAAAACAAGTCTATATAGGTCTCAGACTTTTATTTTTAATTCCTTCCAGTTTAATAGCCTAATTCTAAGACTGGTAGGAATCTAATGGGTCAGAAGAGATGCTTCTGCATTCAACATTAATTGTCCTGCTGGAGGATTATGGGGATGAAATGGATATCTGTCCAGTGGGTGAAGAAGCCATGAATTTATTTCTAAAGAAAAGTGGAAAGACAGTTTTAGAATGCTGATGCCTACAGTTGCCCAGAGGTTGCAAGATTTCACCCCTTTCTTACTTCTACCTTCCTCAGGTTCCTTCTCAACACTTTATCCAATGAGAGCCTATGTTCTCTCTTCACCTATATGTAAGAAATAATTGATTAAAAACTGGTAAGAAAATTAAAGAACTGTCTGAATGGAACAGAAGCTAAACAGCAATGTCATGAGTAGGTTTAGGTTAAACTGGTACTGTACTGAAGCAGGGAAAGTTACAGCTGTGACAGCTCAAAGCTAAGAAGAAGGGAGCCTTTTGAAAGTAATCAATAACTATGAGAGGAGGAGCTGAAGAAATCATGGAGAAAGAGGAGGATACTTGTTATTAGGAGCTGTAGTTATAGGCACATTGGAGGCAGCAACCATCCATCAACAACTTGCTAATAGGATAGAGAAACAAGATTTTTTTGTATGTGCAACCTGTTCCATACAAAAGACACTTGGGATTTCTCATGACAAAAAGTAACTTATGTGACAGTAGAAATAATTTGCACATGATCAGAAAGTATCTAAGAATTAGACCTTTACATCCCACTACCGAAAAAAAAAAAAAGAAATATCAACTAGAATCTCTGGTGGGAGACACATCTGTTAATAAATGATCTGGGAGTGGGGTATATCCTCAATGATTCTTTCTACATTGGTTCTATATAAAACCTCCAAGTGCTGGTTAGCAAACATTTGTCTCAGATGGACATGTCCTCAGAGCAGGAAAGAGTTCACCTCGAACTGCCAAATACATCAAAACACCTTTATTATCCTGAAATGAATGGTATGTGTGAAGTGAATCAGGTGAGAAGGAAAGAATTACACAGCAAAATAGGCGCTTACTGTGCTATGAGCAGCTGTATAGTTAGGGAGCTTATATAAATTATAGTGTATTGGATTTCAGACAAGGTCACCAGATATACCCAGGACAAGACTGATGAATTCAGAAGGAAATGAGAAATATTACTGCAGCGCAAAAAGCACTGCAATCCAACCTGTACAGACTTTCCCTTTGCACAGAGCTGATTATGTTACAAATTTAGTCAGGGAATTTCAAAGCATTAAGCCTGGTGTCACACTGCCATTGAAAGCACCTTCCTTTGACAATACAAACCTTAACAACTACTGTGACTTTACTTAACAAAACCCTTTTTTCATGTGGTTTTTTTTTTTCCCCTGCTGAGTTCTGGTTGCACAACCCTGATTTGATTGTATTACAGCATCTGCTTTCATACCTGTTTTAATAATTCATGGAAGGAAAAGCACTAATATTACACAAATGGAAACTACAGGTAGAATTCTTTCATTGTCGGTTTTTAGCTCGTTTGTGTTTGGCTGGAATGAATATAATAAATACCTTACGAGAAGGAATGGGCTGCATAGAACTTTTTGGTTTAAATCATAGGGATTGAGTTGGAGTTACAGGAAGCCAAAGAAAGTGCTTTGGTCAGTATTTGTTTTTTTTCTTGTTGTAAATATATATTCAAAATGAAGGTACTAAGTTTCACAACCTGAAGAATTTTATAACTTAAATAAGACCCACAAAGTAACCAAGGCAATGGTGAAAACTGCCCAAAACCTAAAGAAATTACAAGAAAGCAATAGAGAAATGCTATGTCTTGGTATATTTCTGTCTTTTAAATGGACAGTTCAGAGCTATGACAGTCTAAACAAATGGAGTATATTAAGCAAAGGATTAGTATAGTCAAACCCACTGTTGGGTTTGTGTGTTCCTGACCTACTCATGCATGTTGCTTTATAGATTATCATAGATAACATCAGTATTCACATGCAAAAGACACAGGTACTTACTTGTTCTTACAGAAGACCTGTGTGCAGACTGTGAATTTTTCAGATTTTCTTTGAAATGGACATTTTTAGGAGATGTCTGAGCTCTGTCCAAGACTTTGGTGCTAAAAAGGAATTATTTAGTACATGTGTGTTACATGGTCAAAAAGCCATGAACAAGGCATACACATGCCTCTGAATCCCAAAGGCAGCTTTCCCATTTATCTGAGCCTATGAAGCACCCTAGCCAGAGGCATAGCTGTACACAAACAGAAAGGCAAAACGTGATTGCAGTTTTTGATACACTAGGAAGTGACAGGACGTTGCAGGATCTGTCAACATTCTTTGGTGAGCCAGCAAACGCTCTGGTGCTCGACAGCCCTGCTTGCTGCTTAAGGCTGAGAGTAAATCCCAAGGTGCTACAGAGCCTGCCCAGCTTGGCTCTTGAGTGGCATATTCTGCGATGTCAGTGGGCACTCAGCGCTGGCCTGCACTAGGAAATCCTCTGTGCCTTGCCACATCTTCCCCCAGAGAGCAAGTCAGTGAGTCTTATGTAAATAATATATTTGGAGATTACTTTTATAGATGGAATCAGTTTTGATCAAACTGAATTTTTGCTTCATGAGGTATTCACAAAAGCATTCCATTTTTTCTCAAAACTTTTAGTCTTCATACTTCTTGTTTTTCAAAGGTCACCTTACAGAAATATTTTGGTAGTCTGTTATAAATGACCTAACTTGCTTTTTTTTTGTCACTTTAATGAAGCTTAATGAGAATATCTCTTCACCTATACATGGTCACACAAAACTGTTTACCCAGATATATTATGCAACTTATTTTGGAATGCAGAATTTATGTGGAAAGAAGATGGTTCTTGCCTTTTTATCAGCTCTCCTAAATCACAAAACCACAATTAAACTACAAAAGGTTAATGAAGTCCAGACTTGTCTGTCAGATTCCAAAGTGGGAAAAATGTCAATTGCTGTTACTTAAAAATGTCATTAACACATTTGTTTAATTATGTATGAGGGACATGGTTATCACAGAAATTCCTGGCTGCTAAAATGTGAGCAAAGGAAAGTTTTTAGAAGTAAGGCTGAAAGTCCCTGACTAACCCCCCTGCCCCCTCTTGCTGACCCACCTCTGTGTGTGCACACAAACATGTATATGTAAATCATGATCTTTACTGGTGAGCCTGAGTTAGAAAGATATTCATGAGAAAGTGAGGAAGAAAAGGATTCTAGGATTCTTAATAGAATAAATAGAGGAACAAACTGAAGAGTGCTCAGATGAGGAAAAGGGAAAAAAACCCAAGGGGAACCTATTCTTGAGATAAAAGGTGAGTGGAGATCGGTTATTCTCTTCTTTAGCTTCTGGTCTTCAGCTGCCTAAAAGTGGGACCCTTGCCCTGAGTGTGATGAATATATATAATCTTCTGACTTCCTTGAGAGCTGCCTGGGTCAACTCCCTCCATTGCTAGCTGCTGGGAACCCTAATGTTCAGAACAGACAAAAGAGAGTCATACAAAAATGGCTGCTTGGTAATTTAAGAAAAATGTCAGACAAGTTTGGAAAAGGGCTGTTCAGACTTGAGGCTGCAAATGGCTGTTCACAATTTTGAATCTGCTTTCAGAACAGAACGTGGGGACTAAAGAGAAAAACACCTACTTCTTGATCCAGCTAATGTTCTTTCAGATTTATCCACCTCAATACACATGGCTGGCCAGTACTGTTCCCATGCAAGGCTGCTCACTGTGCATAGCAGTATTAGGCTTGCAGCTAGTGATGGATGTTGTATCGGGGCTTGAATGCTTTACATTTGTGCAAAGCAGAAGGGCTACATTTCTGGCTGACGTGACAGTTTGCCGGCAGTCAGGTTTTGGTTTTGAAAATTTTGTTACTTTACCATAGGAAAACTAATGACTTCAGATAACAAGACAAGACCAAAGAAAAGGATGTTACCCTTGCTTTGGAAAGAAATCTACTTAGTCAACATTTTCAAGCTTCAGAAGGCTCCAGAGCCTTTTAAATACAATACTTTGCTATTTTTTGGCTTTTCACTACTATGCTGTTCTCGTCACTGTACCAAGAGGAATCATAGAATATCCTGAGTTGGAAGGGACCCACACAGATCATCAAAGTCCAACTCCTGGCCCTGTACAGGACAGCCCAAGAACCACACCATGAGCCTGAGAGTATTGTCCAAACACTCTTGAACTACAGCAGACATGGTGCTGGGGCAAGTTCCCTGAAGAGTCTGTTTCAGTGCCCAAACACCCTCTGGATGAAGAACTTTTTCCCAATATCCAACTTAAACCCCCCTTTACACAGTTTCATACCATACCCTTGGGTCCTGCCTCTGGTCACCAGAGAGAAGAGGTCAATGCCTGTTCCTCTTCTTCCCCTCACAAGGAAGTTATAGACAGCAATGAGGTTTCCTTTCAGTCTCTTCTTCTCCAGGCGGAATAAGCCAAGTGACCTCAGCTGCTCCTCATATGGCTTCCTCTCAAGGCCCTTCATCATCTTCTAGTAGTAATTACTTGTTACTAGCAATTTCTTGGTTTTGCTTTTTCCTAGGAAAACAAGTCCAATGTATCCATTGTTCCTGGATACACTGCAAAGCATGGTATATCCTCCCTACCTAAGCAAAGTCTGCAGACTTTAAACTGCATCTCAGTTAAAAAGTAAGTAGCTGCCTGTAGAAGTCTTTCTTGAAATGCCAGACCCAAATCTGGACTCTGACTTCTGTCCTAGCTCCAGATGGCGTTTTCCAGTATAAATCTATTTTCGGTTGGTTTTACTTTTACCAGTGTTGAAAGACACACAAACACAAAATGTCTGAAAACATTAATCACCTAGCCCAGGTGCTTCTCAGCAGTATCATAATGATGGCAGGATTTTTTGGGTTATGACATCTCTGTAGAGTCATGGCTATTGCTCGGTGCTGTAGCTGCTGTCAGCTCTGTGAGTCACTGTGATGTTGCAGTTGGTACAAGGGAGCTCCCTCACTGCAATTTCCACACATTCCAAATATATTTTCTGGAATTGGCAACGGGTGCAGACCTGTTGCAAAGACAGCCAACCTGTAGCTCTGGTGTGTGCATCTTGGAAACATTTCCCGTGCAAATCTGATGCTACAGCTGGGCTGATTTTCCATGCTTGTGCAAAGAGGCTGCCCTGCTCTGAGCCTTGCCTGTGGGGCAATGCACACCAGCCTGGCTGCAGGGGGGATGTGATCCTTCATCATTATCCCTCACCAGGGCATCCTCTGCCCTTTGGGTAGCTCCAGTCCAATTGTAGCCCACATTAGGGTGCCACATGTCCTGCAGGGTTAGGAAAGTTGGCTGCAGCTATGGGGAAGGGAGAGTAATGTACCCAGAGAGTTATAATTTTCACTTGTGAAAGATAATCTTTCACTTCGGATTTTCACTTTTACTAGAATTACCTACAGTCATTTTTTTACATACTAAATACTGAAATAGCTGAAGAGGTAGTCTTCTTATGGAATAGGAGAAGGTTTTGTTTCAAAGGTTATTTCCTTTTACCCCACTGAACAGTGATCACAGAAATCTGCTATTTCTAATCTCTCTCTTTAGTAAACCTGGGTGACATTAGGGTCAGGCTATTCTTCTGTGACAGCTGGCTTGCAGGATCACCATGTTATAATTCCTGGCCCATTTTCAGTTAGCGACTGGAAACTCTGGAGAAAGTAATAGGAGATGACTGTCAGAACATTTTCATTGTAACTGAAGAGAGCCATTACTGCTTTGCTATTGCATATACTTGTCTCACCTCACTGGGTGTACTGTGAAAATACGTATTGGCTTGGGTTTTTTTGCTGTCCCAATACTAACTTTTGCCCTTTTTAGTTATGTTTTCCAAAGGAGAAATTTTATGGTATATGATACAGAAGTGTAGTGTAGCATCGTACTGTTTTAATGACGTCTGGTTCCCAGCTCTTCCCACCCAGCACCTCTTTATCTCTTAACAGTAAAAAAGACACTCCTGCAAAATCAGTACTTTGTCCTCCGAAGCAAATTTAATGCTGTGTCTATAAGTGGATTTTGTCCTCAAGCAGAATGTTGTAATCTTTGAGGACTTGATTTCCGTTACTTTAATAAATCTTTGTTAAAATGGTTTTGCAGTCTGAAAGATCAATACAGGGAACAGATACATGTCTTAGGCAAAGAAGGAAAGAACATCAGTTGCTTGAATACCAGATTTCAGCAAAAAGAACATAAATAATAAGCACCAGAGCCTCATTCTTCCCTCAGTAATACAGCATTACCTACGGCTCAAAAGCAAATCTCACAGACTTGCACAACAAACAGCATATATCTTGATGTGGTGATATATAAAATTAATTCTATACCATTAGTTAAAACACCAGGTCAGGTTTTTAGTCTTTCAAGGTTTTATTTCTTGTCTTCTCTTGAAAAGTTCAATTGTTGATGGGATTACACATCGAGGAGAGAAATTACAACTTTTGTTATCCTCTTT
Organism: Campylorhamphus procurvoides; assembly: GCA_013396655.1. Lineage (NCBI taxonomy): Eukaryota > Metazoa > Chordata > Aves > Passeriformes > Dendrocolaptidae > Campylorhamphus > Campylorhamphus procurvoides. The sequence goes on along the minus strand of WBMV01006632.1, from coordinate 679,351 downwards.
CCTCTGTTTTTCTCACTTCTTGTATTTTCTGAGAAGTCTACATCACACACTAATGACAGCAGTTCCCTTTCAATAAGAAAGAATCCTTTTGAGAATTCACAGTCAAAGTATACAAAGGAGCTGTGTCTTGAGAGTTCTCTTTTCATCCCCAGTTGCTATATTTGTCTTCTCAAGCCCTTCAGATATCAACAAAATAGAAGCAAAAAATTACAGAAATAGACCTTTCACTTTATCAACTCAACTGGTGTATGATAACATGCATAGGTTGGGTGTGAGTCCTTTTCTTTCAGTGCTCCTGTTTGGGGAAGAAAATGTTCCTACTTTAGGTAATAACTATTTTGAGCACTGGCACAGAACTCAGATTCTTAAGAGATCATTTATATTACAAAGGCTCACTCTGTACTTCCTCAGTGCTTAGAGGCACATTTCAGCTTTCAAACCAAAATCTTTTTATGGTTTTTGAAACAAATTAGAGGTTTTACTTAGCCATTTTAAAAAGAAAGAAAAAAAACATATATGAAAACAAAGTTAATATACCAGTATGTCTAAAACAGAGAGAAAGTTGTTCCATCCTTCTCTAGTCTTCAAACTGTTTTCTGAAATGTACTTGACCCATACACAGTGCTTCTGTAAAAGGGATTGCATTTATTAAAGCCGAATAGGAAAATGATTCATAGCATCCCAGTCAAGATGACAACTGCGCTGATGGTCTAGCTAACTACGTATCTATTTCCAAATGTACTAAATTTAAATTGATGTAATCACAGTATTTACTACATACATGATGTTGTGTGATGGCTAGACAGATTAGATTCTTGCCATACAGAAGTCTGGTGCAGGAGGCAGTGTTTATTCACACAGTTTAGACCACCTCATTCAGCCTTTTTGCATGGATGTTTAGTTCACTTGTAGGCCCGGGACTGTCCTCAATGAGTCCAATGGAAAATTCGCTTGAAAAACAAAGGTGCTACCCAGTAGATATCTCACCGTATTATGAAAGGGTTTCTTTTTTTTAATGTCTGAAAGCAGAATTTTAAACTTCACTATTAATTTAGTAAATTTTGAAGTCTTCTATTTGACCTTTCATAAAAGATGCTGTATTGCTCTGTTTAAGCTGATATGCTATCAAGGCAGAAAACTGTTTGTCCTTCTTAAATAACCAAAGCAAAGAGTGAACCTCCTGTACTTCAGATAAATATAGTTCAATGGGACAAAAATAGGAGGAAGAGAATCAGTTTGGAAGTATTTTAAGACACCCCATTCCCCCGCATTATTAGTGTTTGACTCCTGCTATTTTAATTTACTTAAATAATTGATGTGCATCCAGTCTGTTGCTTTGATCCATGTTTTTGAAGTTTTGTCTTCACGATCTTATGTGCTTTCAGTTTTTGAGAAAGGCACTTGACTCTGTCAGTGAGTACCCTGTTCCCAAATAACTCTGTGAGATACGTTTGCCATGAGAAATTGCCCCTTCCTGAGCAGCAAGTCCTGCTGTTCTGCAAGATGTGACTCAAGATACAAGAAGGGCAAAGCAATAACAGAACAAGAAGAGGAGACTAAACCACCCAATAGCTACTGCATATTATCCTGGGGAAAGGTGCTTAGGAAGGAAGCTGAGATGCTAAAAGAGCCCTTTCAGGAGAAGCAAATCAATGGGAATGAACATGTCTCCATCCTGTATTTAGGGAAAGAGAAAGTGTACAGATAAACTTAGCAGAAAAATTTTTGGAGCAAATTTAGCCCTTCTAATTAAGCTGGATAATCATTTCACAGGTTTGATTTTTTTCCCCGTGTAGTTTTGTTTAAGTGTTCCTTACTCCTTCCATGAGGTTCAGCATGACTGGAGCCCTGCATGAACCTGGATGGCCCAACCAAGCGAAATTTCATATGTAATTTTATACTTGTGCATTGAAATAGTCAAAATCATTTTAACAACCAGGAGACAGCTACTAGTAGAATTATCTAGATGTAATGAAACAAATTTAAAATAACAAATAGCTTTTCTCTTTTTGTATCAACATACATCTGTGGCCATTTCTCATGAGTATTTTAAAAAATACAAAACTTCTGTGTTCTTCTGGGAAAGTCTTTCATACTGTTTTAATTTTCTACATCTATTGTCTAAGTAGCTTCTACCCATCCTTATGCATCTAAATGACCCTATGTGTGCAAGCCAGGTAGCTGCTGGGGCAAACCAGCACATAAGAGACATCTGCATATCTCACCAGAAAAAGCTCTGTACTCCCAGCTGAAAGAGGCTTAAAGGATTGTGAGTTATGCTTCTAATATTATTACTTTATTGACTTCCACTTGGGAACTGTCCATCAGAGCCGTACTGCCTAAAAGACAGCAGATGCTTTGTGCTGATCTGAGAACCTGTGCAAAGAATCCGCCCAAGGAGATTGAAAACCGAAACACTGTCAGATAAAAAAGAATAGTGCTGGTATGCACAAAGAATTGTAAAACCTGTGCTTTAGAAATTTGTTACTGATTCAAAGTCATGGCAGGAGGGAAGTGACATTATTTTTTCAGGCTGTAGTGCTGAACTGTCATACAGTAGTCCAGAAAAATCGTCTATTTCTGTCTGGGGCATCCTAGTGAGATTGTCTCCAACAGAGTTCTTGTTTGCAACTAAGTCCTATACTGCCACCCATTCCCTTTCTCCTGCTGGGGTGGGTGAGAGAATCAGAGTCATAGACTATTAAGGGGTTGGAAGGACCTTAAAGATCATCTAGTCCCAACCTCCCTGTCGTGGGCAGAGCCACCTCCCACTAGACCAGGTTGCTTAAAGCCTTACCCAGCCTTTGAACATTGCCAGGGTCGGGGCATCCACAAACATCCTGGGCAACTGGTTCTGATGCCTTATCACCCTCACAGCAAAATATTTATTCCTAATATATACTTGAATTTGAAGGGTAAAGACGGGAAACCTCATGGATTGATGTAAACCCAGTATACTAATTGAAATGAAGTAAAAAATATAATAAAGTGAAAACAGTAACAATAACAAATATAATGAAAAGGAAGAGGGGAGAGAGAGGAGTAAAGCTCAAGAAGGAGAACTGATGCACAATACAACTGCTTCACCACCTGCTGACTGATACCCAGCCTTTTCCTGAACAGCAATCTGTGGCTCCCAGCCAACTCCCCCAGTTACATACTTAGCATGATGTTCCATGGTATGAAATATCCCTTTGGCCAGTTAGGGTCAGCCCTAGCTGTGTCCCCTCCCAGCTTCTTGTGCACTTGCTCACTGGCAGAGCATGGGAACCCGAAATGTCCTTGACGACTCAGCAACAACTGAAACGTTTGTGTGTTATCAACATTATTCTCATACTAAATCCAAGCCACAGCACTCAACCAGCTACTAAGGAGAAAATTAACTCTATCCCAACCAAGACCAGGACAATGGGAAATACAGGTGGAGACACCTTTGTGTGAGAGTTAAATGCAGGTGTAAATGTGTCACTGCTGAGCCATTTGCACATCACTGACAACTACTTAACTTGGGAGAAGTTTGGAAAGAAAACTCTTCATAAAATTAATAAATAAAAGGCTTTTCTTTTACGTCAATTATCTCATTGTTTGGGTGCTCTAGAGCTCTGCTTATGTTACATTTCAGGGACAAACACTATACTGAGGAGATTTTCCCTTCTGAATACAGCAGTTTTTGTGTCAAGTAAATGTTTTGTAAGGATTTTAATATATGAGGGTTTTGCCTTCCAGTGTTAATTTACAGGTAGCTTGAATTGCTTCTGTCTCAGTTTTGGAAATTAATTAAATTTAAAAGGTCACCTCCATCACAAGGTTGTAATCTAGCACTTCAGATGGGCAAATTCTAAAATATTTTGGAAATATATTTGGTGGTTTAGTTTTTGGAGTTTTTTTTGTTTGGTTGGTTGCACACTTGTCTTTTTTTCTTCTTCAGCACAGATGTAGTGCAGCTGGATGCTTTGCAAATGTCTCTATGTCTTTATGGTATTTGGAAAGGTCAGAACAAATCCATTTTATAAGACTACAGAACATAGGATGCTGTTTAGCTCACACACATGAACTGTTAGCTGTGGAAACCTATTTCTAAGGGAAAATAAAAAGACTACATGGAAAAAATATTTTCCTATAGCCTGTGTGTTCCACAATCAGTGGGTGTTACTGTAAAATACCTGGATCTCATTTAAGTATTGATATGAGGCCAAGATGAGTATGTGGAACCGTGACCTAAAGCAACATGACACTTTGCACTGTTTCTCAAGTCTGAAAAACAGATCAGAGCTTACCTACATTCCTTACCTTTCACCAATGTGCACTTTGTTCTGCTGTTCAAATGGTCCATCTCTGATTCCAGCTCATGCACTAGTAATGGAGAAAGTTTAACTGTAAACCTGTGCATCAGGTGAACACAAACTCTTCTGCATCATGTACACCAATAAATCATGGCATCTCCCATCTCAAGTTAGGTGCATCCTTGAAACATCAAGGTCACTAGCAACTGCTTTGTACTTCATGTAGAATCAGTGGAGAGGAACAATCACAGGCGGTCACACTGGTCTTCATGTCTGAATGCCCTGCAGAAATACTTGTCTCTCTCCCATTGCCAGCAATTTAGGTACTCCTCTCAAGAAATGTTGCTTCAAGCATTTGGAGGCCAACCTGGTTATAAAACCTAAGGCATTATTGTGGGAATACCAGTAAAAGTATTCTGAAATATTCAGTGTGTTTTCAGTGGCTGAAGCCAGATGTCGATGTTGATTTCTAAATGGTAGAAAAATACTCAAATTACTACTGCTGTATTTCTAATAAGGTGGTGTTCTCTTCCCTTAAAAAGTCCTTTCGCACTGTTCTGTTTATGAATTCACTGGAAACAATCATTTGAGGTACTTCAGAGCAAAGAAAGGTGCTAACTGTAACAGATTTAAACGCAGGTATGCTAGATACCTGCTTCCCTCAGTGATTAAATTAAAGCTGTATGAGAACACACAGAACACACAGGTTTCTCTGTACATCACATTTATACTACAGATGTTGCCAAATGTGATGCATCATTTGAATAAGTGGGATTTTGTCTAAAGACCTGCTCTTGAATGATGAAGAGGAAGGTATTAATGATTTCTTTGGTACTTTGCAATGCTTGCTGTGTGCTTCTCATGGTGCATGTGTTAGGGTGTGGCTGAACCTGGCAAACTGGCAGAAGTGAAGTTGCCACAGCTCCATGCAGCCAGTAACAGGGATGAGCACATGTTGTTAGTAGGCACACAGGGAGCACATGTACACATCACACATGCACATATGCATGGAGAGTCACAGGGAGAACACAGACAGAATTGTTTCTCTGTCCTCACACAAACGGCCCTGTGTGCCTGGGATGGGTGTCAGGACAGTGTGTGACAGTGCTGAAGAATGATCTCGATGTGAACTGTGATGGGTCTTCAAGTCTGATGGCACATTCTTAGCTATGTTGCCATTCATGTTCTTTAAATAATCAGCTGCTGGCCTCCTTTTAGCTCCCATTTATCCGGTTGCCATTCTGTCAGGAATTTCAATATATGATGAGTTGCATACACTACATTAAGCGGAATTGATAAATTAATGAAGAAAATTACTTGGGAGACTGTTCACTGAACAGAAACCTGATTAGGCTGTACTCTTATTATTCATTGCTTATATATGCTCCAACAACTGAAAATGTCATGCATATAAATATTTTAAGAAAGCAATTTTCAGGCTTTTACTCATGACTACTAACATCAAGGAATTATTCTGTCATTCATCTTTTGCTGAAGCAGAAGTAAGTTGTTTTTTAACAACAGGTTCCTGTAACAATACCTACTGCTGCAGGTGCCAAAGCACTGCCCATGTCAGAAGCTTTATCTTTTCTTTCAATTCACATAAGATCCATCCAGAAATGGGAAGCTGCTTTCCAGCATTGCCAGATGAAATACTTGCAGTCATCTCTTGTGATAAGGCAACATCAAGTGACTTTTTAAGTGACTAATGACAAAGCAAAAGTGTTTTGATTAAATCCTGCTTTGATTAAGCACTTGAATAGTCACTATGATCAATTAATGAATAATCCAGGGATCAAAGAGAATCATGAATACGATTGGTCTAACACTTCTAAGTAACAAATATATCAGTATAAAGCAGGATCAGGAACAATTTGTGAACAAAGAAGTGTTAAATCTGTCAGATAACTGGTCATAGTGAGTAATGTGACCAGCTCTGAGAGCAGAGACAGCACTTTGAAAACAGAAAAATCCTCTTTTTTAATGCAGGATCCAAGAGAAATCTGAGAAAGTTGCATTAAAAAGCATAGTCGAAACAAGCTCATGAAAAAAATATATCATTGCTGCACCAGTGGCAGCCAATAGGAATTACTGAGCAGACGTCAGAAGGACAGAAAGACATAGCACTGGGGCTGAGCAGCCAGAGAAAGTCTTCCTGAGCAGTCCCATGGTATCTCTGGCAGGTCTTGGGACAACCCCTGAGCCTGAAGGAGCACATTGTGAGGCTTTTGGAGCTTCCCTTGGGGACTCCTGGGCTTCAGTCATCCTTACTCAGCGTGGTCTTTCTTCCCCAGGCTCTTCCTCTAGTCTTAGCTGAATTTCACGATTAATGACTAGCAACAAAACTGTTATGTTAAGGATTTAATTTCCTTCTACAAACAGCCCAGACAATTCCATCACCTTGTGACAGTAGAGGACACACAGTGCAGAAGATCATGGACAGAGCAGTATGTATGGGACAGAGGCAGTGGTGAGGCATTGCTAACATCTGAGTTGATTTCCAAATGGGTCAACACAATCTGGACTATCCACAAACGTTTCCAAAACTTTCTTTTCTTTTTCTTTTTTTTAAAATCCCATTCTCATTCTAACAGGAAGCTTACAACTTACTAAAGAATGAAAACGAAAATGCAACACCGACAACAATCAACAGATCTTCCCTAAGAAATAACAAAAATCTCATCTCAAATCATCTCCAAAGTAATTTTTACCCCAGAAAGGAAGGAGAGTCAGAAGGCCATTAGGACATAGTTTCTGGCATATGCAAGCATGCAAATAACAGCTCATGAGGTCTGAAATTGCCAGCAGGTATCTCTAGATGATATCAGACACGACTGAATGCATAATACTTCCGGATGAAAGCGTATAACTACAGAAGAAATATGTTCCAAGATAGATCCCTGGCAGGACTTTGAAATTACTTACCACTGGAAATGTTGTAAGTATTTAGTTACTGAAAGAAAAGCCTCAGCTCAGATGTCTAAAATGCTTTTGGGAAGTGCAACCATATGAGGTTAGGAAGCAAAAGTAAATCACTGGTCAGCAAATATAAACAGATCACTTTGGTCTGTGCCAGGACAGTTTTACTGCTCTGTTGCAAAGCTGGAGTGAGCTCTTGTTTTTGTTGTAGGTTTTGTCTTTTTGAGCTCTAGGTTCAAAGTTTGCAATCATAGTTTGTCGGAGACAAAAAGACCTCTGGAAAAAAAATAGGCAAAATTCCTGCTTTCAGAGATTGCAAAAATCAGTTTCTGGTTTATTTATGTAAGATTTTATTTTCTTTTTAAATCTGTGAACAGTTAGTCAGTCACACCTTCCAACCAAGGTTAATTGTGCCCTGACAAAGTTCTTGATTAAAGGGGAGCATAAATAGTTCCTTAGCCTCCTGTTTGTCCCTACAGATGCAGCCAACCTGTTTTTCACTAGGCTCTTTGCAGATTTCCACTGAGGTCTTTTGGCTACTATTGTACCTCTTGCCTCAATGAAATCTGCCCTGGTTTTGGGTGATGTGTTTACAAACAGTCTCATTTTGCTTACTGTCAGTTCTGTTCACTCCGCGAAAATGCGTGAGACTGCTGAACAAGGAGCACTTCTGAATTTTTACAGCTTTTTAGCCATCGTTATTAAAAGTAGAATGCAGGAATTAGTAGAATTGATGTATTATTTCCTTCAAGCCTTAAAAAAGTGGATTCGTGGGTATGTTGAAAACTATGAGGAGTGTGAGACAGTTTGGTTAAGAGCTTGCGCATGGCTCTTGATGTGACAGCTCAGGCCCTGCAGGGTAGGGGACCAGCAGAGTAACAGGAGCCCTGCTCCTTCAGCAGGAAAAGCTCCTTGAAGGGGGTCCAAACACACAGACAAAATGAGGAGCCATTGCTGAAAAATTACACCAGAGTTACATTTCTGCATCAACAACACCACCAATACTGTGGTGCTTCTGCAGCTCTTCTCCTGCCCCTCTTGTTCACATTGTCATGATAGCTGCAATCCCTCCTGCAAACATAACCTGTCCTGCACAAGAGAGGAAATCAATAATACTGGAATATGGTGCAGAATTGGATACTGCCTGTTTGCTTTACATTAGTAAAGGCATCATAGCCTTTACGCACATGATTCAAAACCTGAGAGTAGTTACAACCTGCTTTCCTAGCCAGAAATCTAGAGGGAAAAAGTGAACAGAAAATACCTCTCAGACTTCAGTAGCCAGTACTCGATTTTTTTCCAGATAGAGATAAAAGCAGATATGACTGGGACCTAAAATTTCCCTCACGAATAAAAAGCTTGTTCTGCATGTGAGATCTCACCCACATTCTTTTGCCTTCTCTGGGACCTTCTATACCACTGAACTTTAAAATGGTGCCTTCTTCTTCCCATGCTAATTCTTCCCCCCCGCATAAACGTGGGAACACAGCTATTTTTGTGTTCATAGGTAAGGCAGAATTTAAACATGCTGACATATGCACATCACAGCAACTGCTTTCTCTGCATGATCCCAACATATCTAATAGCAATTTTTGACCTTCAAAGATTTAGGCACTTTTATCAGATTAAGAATTGTCCTCACTCAGTAAAGAACTTACACTAGGAAAGGTTTATTGAAGTACATACTTTCTGTGAGTTTGACATATGTGACGTTTGCAGTGTCAGGCCAGGTCTAACCAGTTACTCATGTTATCATTATCTAACTTTCACTGTCTATCTCTCTTTGAAGACACAAATCTTGGAAAGACATCTGCTTTTTTCAATTAAAAAATAAGTTTGTATGACAAAACATTAAAAAACTTACCTTAAAATTACACGCAGATATAGTATCTTTTAACAGGACTCACAATGACTTTCAGAAGCTGTGAACAGGATGCCCTGGGACCCATTTCAGACTGTGCCAGTTGTCCTTGCAGCTCTTTGGTGACGCTGTGCCACCCACTGCTTCCAAACTGAAAGGTTATTTCTGCAGTTGCCAACTCATAGCATACAATAAATTGCAATCCCCCTCTTCAGAGTACAGCTCAAATGGGTCTTGATCCACTAACGAGCTCCTTCCTTCCAAAATTTGCAGCAAAGTTCACTTGATTTTTGCTTCTTCATTTCTGCTTATAAACAAGATGATAACATTATTGCAGATGGTTTTTGACATCTGCTGGTCAAGCCTCACTTTGCCTCTCTGCCTTTGTTTTGCAACACTTTGGTCAGTGTAACCAACCAACTAAATTGCGAAACCGGGAGTGAGAGCTGCGCAAGAAAAGCACAGAGCCACAGAAACTTTGGTCTAGCAGTATTTACAGCAACAAGCCTTATTACCAAATACAAATGAGTGCCGTGAGAGTAAATCACATTATCTTTTTGCTGAGCTTTTTTTCCAGATATTTCCTTTGTGATTCTATTTTACCTAGAGTCTGAGGATGCTGATGTCTGAAACTAGATAAATATCCTACTCAACCCATTTTTCTTTCTAATTAATCTGTATGAACAAGCTGGTGTCAAAGCAGTCTCTATTAGCTTCTAACTGTGCAATCCTGCCACATTAGTATTGCCTTCAGTTCTAGCATCTGCTCTTTTACAGCTGTGGTAGAAGAGTTAGATGAATTTCTCAAAGAAGGAGATTGGAAACTAGGGGTTTAAAATTTTAAGTAATCCAGTTTGAATATAGAGCCAAGCCTCAGAAAGAGAAGAACACATTCTTATTTCTGCAACACAATAAATAAATAAATAAATAAATTGAGGGACAGAAATGCTAATTTAGATAGGGCATTACATTTGGAAAGGAAATGGAAACTATTGATCTTCTAATAATATTTTTGCCTTAGGAATGCTTTGAGCATAGAGTGCAATTACATACTCAGTATTTCAGCTCAGTACCATGTTCTTCACTAATATGAATACATCTAAATGAAATGAAAGAACAACAGTAACAAATATAATATTTGTTCATGATGTCTGGGTGCTATATTTGCTATCAACACAGCAGCTCTGAGAAAGTCAAACCATGACTTAGTGGGTGGCATCTTAGATGAAAGATAGTAACAGCCAAAATAAAGACATCCAAAACCCAGGATGTGCTGCATAGCCATAGCAGCATGACTGCTATGTTATATACCTGGAATGTTCTGTCTGCTTTACTGAAATTCCTTGCTAATGTGGGAGCTAGCAACATGCAAAATATTTTATTTAATTTTTTTGTGATAAAAACAAAGCAAAATATGTGAGTTGGTTTTGTAAATTTAAAAAGTATTAAGCCACCATGAGAAAATAGTAATTGTTTAACAGATTACTTGAAAGATGGAGACATCTGTAAAATGCAGGCTCTTCTGTGGTCAGAGAGGTTTGAAAATATGCACAGTTAGAATATCAGTAAGAAGGAAAATGGAAGCAGATTCAAATGTATCTAACCTGGCCTAATTGATTTAACAGAAATGCAGTTGATGTTTTATCACCTTGCACTTTTTCCTCATCTATTGCTCTACCCTTTATATGAGCTAATCATTGAGACTCAGCATTTTCAGTGTGCTGAGCCTCACATCATCCAATGATACATCTTATGTCAGAAATATAACATCAGAAAAATAGCACTGCCTTTATGTGTAACAATCCTCCAGGCTCAAACACATGATCAACTTAATTTGGTTTACAGAGCTCTCATGTGTGAGCTCAGCTCTAGTAGCTGACTGCATCCAAGGCCCTAACTTCCAGCAAAGTAGGACGTGAAAGCTTAAACCTTGCTGTGAGGAAGAGACATGCTCTGTGTTCAGTGGAGAAAGAAGGTTCCTCACATACTAACATGCACAGTTATATACAGAAAGACTGTATGTAGTAAAAGTTTCAAAGTTTTCATCCACAGGGAATACGTCCAACATTCCTAGAAATGCCTGCCAAATTCATTCAAGTCCCATAAAAGTGCTAGGTAATGAAGGATCAGTCTGGTGTCTAAGATGAATTTGCTAGGCTCTGTCAGACATCAGTTGTGGCAGCCTTTTGCACAATGTCAGCCTTCTGTCCATGGGAGCACTCATTGGGACATGGGATACTTCAGTTCTTAGACAGTTCAATGTGGAAACAGAAGCAGAGCATTTATTAAATTCTTGCTGAATTTTGGATCTTGAGTGTTGAATGTGTAGAAGTGGCAGATTCATAGAGGTGAAATAGAAAGAAATTTCTTTATCAGTTAGACCAGGAAGATTAGTAGGGTTTCAGTCCCTCCTGCCTTGATTATTTCTACTTTCAGTAGTGAGGGGTTGGGTGTGTGTGTGTGTGTGTGGTGTGGAACTTGCAATAGTAACGTAATCTATTCTATTTTATTCTATTTCTTATACTGCACTTATCAGCACTATGTCTGAGCAACAAAAGCACACCCTTCGGTATAGCCACTGGTGATTACATGCAGTTCCTCTTTTCTCAGCTGGTCTCTAAGGAAGAACTTTTTGCTGTATTGTGTTTTGCTCTATAGGACTTTTCCTTCAAACATGCATTTATCCAAGTTCATAGACTGAAGCCTTTATAAATACACATGTCTCTCTCAGATAGCTTGGTGTATACCAAAATCATGTGATAAGTATCAACTATAAAAATACTGTCACTCAAAAAGTTAGCACATTGGGTAGGCACTGATGTCTATCAGACAGACATACTAACTACTCCCTAAAGGATGGCAGAATGAATAACAAGGAGCATATACTTGCATAGACTTTTGGACTGGTTCATACCAGTTGCCTACAGGAGCATCAGAGGCAATCCAGGAGTTACACAAATGTGGGCATCCAGCTCTGCTGCCATTCAATCCCAAGAAGTTCCTATTTTTTTTTTTTGAAAGTGGTGAATGACAGCTTTGGTGGTTCAATCACTCAAGTGAAACAGATTGTCTTTGTCTCACATACTTACACATGAAAAGTTTGCTGTTCCCTAATCTTGTATTTACAGTACTTTGCTAGATAATTTCAAATTCACTGCCTATAATTTGCAGATATCTCATTACATCAGCAATAATCATTGCAGAATCTCTATTATTTTTAGCCTGTTTTGACTGCTGATGATTGAATCAGATGCCATTAGATCAGTTAACGAAATACTAAAACTAATCTATGTAACAATAAGTTATCTAAAGAGGCATTTATAGGAATTTAAGTCACAGAGGCTCTTGCTTCAAGGTTGATATACATGATGGGGAGAAAGAGCTGCAAAAGGAAAGCAGCTACAATATGAAAGGTCAGTGGACTTGGTAAAAGGCAGTGAAACTCAGTTTCAGAGTGAATCATTCAGGCTGTGGGATAGTCAGTACACTCTGAGACAGAAACCATGGGCTCTCTTTGCCAAAGTGTATATGAAAGCAGTACCTAGTTTTCAGCCCAAGGACAAGTTTAAACTGATACCAGCAGCAGAGGAGGAGGTGAGGGGCTGTGAAAAGACTTCCTGCCTATATTCAGAGGGGGTGTCTGCAGGCTGACGTAGCCCTTCATATAACACAGGGCAGTTGTAATATCTAAGTGGCCGCTGTACAGACAAAGACAGGTTGTACAGCACCTATACCTTCAGGACCTCTTCAGACTTTTACTGTGCACCAAAAACAACATGGTCAACTGAGCCAATATTCCACTCCAGTGAGATTTCCAGTGTATTAATACTAGGATCTTTTGAAGTCTTTCTATATAAGTCATAATTTATATATATAAAAAAATGGCACATTAAAAAATCGAATAAAAACCACCATCTTGTTTGCAGAGACATCAGAGATGTGGTGAGCATTGCTGCACTATGGAGAAAGCATGTACAGGTGTTTTTGCACAGCAGAAGATGTAGTTACCAGGGGTTCTCAAGTACATGAAGCCTGCAGCTCTGCAGAGTAGCAGAACTGCAGTTTGAAAGGATAAATATTTCTTGTGAAAAAAAAAAATCAGATTAAGCAAGGCACTTATCTTCCTCTTGGGTCTTATTATTTTTAGCTAACCTTGGTTATCATTAGTCACATAATAAATTCATCTATAAACATCACTATATCTGTATTTGATATTGATTGTATCTATATAAGGCTTAAGAAGAGTTATACTTTATCCCCTCATGATATATGTGTCACTTCACCAATTCTGAGATTGTTGTAATATATTTTGGGTATAGATTTGAAATAGGAGAGAAGTGGAAGGTGTTTGTGGGGTTTTCTTCAAGGAATACAACACCTTTCTATTTGGTTTTTCATGTCCGGAGAGGTAATAAATTATATATATAGACTCTCTCATTTATATTTTTCTCTCCATTTCCCTGGGCTAAGTGCTGCAATCAGACCTTCACACCACAGTCTCTTCCTTTGGCAGTCCTAGCTAATCCAGGAAACAGTAGCTGACTTCATACCCAGACTGTCATATGCAGAGCAGACCAGAGGTGGGTGTGTTAATTTATGATTCTCCTTGCAGTGCACTGTCAGTTCCTGAGCAGTTCCTGCGCTCCTGTTGTGGCTGCCATGGCTGGAAAACAAACAGCTTCTAAGGCATTTCTCCCATTTGTATGGAAAGCTGACATCTTGCGAGGTGTATCATTTTGCATCTCTGTCACAAAGCCTTGCAGGAAGAGCCTTTGAAGTAGCTTTTTATTCATCTGTCTCTGTTTCTGAGTTGAAATAGTAATCAAAGAAATATAATAACATTACTAAAAGACAAAGCCTGTCATCCAGGCTTTTTCAAGTACTTACATGTTAGTTTAAATGTTTTAAATTGTTTGAACAGGAAGACCTTGAAAGAAACTCCTTTAGTAACTGAATTGCTTTGTTGCCATCAAGTGGTTTAAGGAGGCATTTCACTGCCTCATGGATTGATAAACCAAAAGAATTGAAGCTACACGATCAACTAAAATTAACAAAGGTTGATTCAAAATGCAATGAAATATTGTGTGGTAGCTTTTCTTTGGAATATTGAGTGATTTTGATGAAAGTGAACATCTTGCACTCCAGCCACAGTGATTATAAATAACTGCTATTGTAAGCTAAAATGCCATTTATTTACTCTAGTTTTCACTTTCTAGGCCAAGAACAAGGCTTGGGGGTGTTGATTTGCCTGAAGCTCAACCTAAGCCAGCAATGTGTGCTTGCAGCCAAGAAAGCCAACCATGTGTTGGGCTGCATAAAAAGGCAGTGTGACCAGCAGGCCAAGGGGTGTAACTCTCCACCTCTGTTCCTCTCTCATGAGACCCCCACATGGAGTAATGTGCACAGCTCTTGGGTCCCCAACATAAGAAGGCTGTGGACCTACTGGAGAGAGTCCAGAGGAGGCCACTGAGATGATCAGAGGGCTGGAGCACCAGTCCTATCAAGACAGGCTGAGAGACTTGGGGTTGTTCAGCCTGAAGAGAAGGCTCTGGGGAGACATTCCAATAGCCTTCCAGTACCTGAAGGGGCCTACAAAAAAGAAGGAGAAGTAATTTTTGCAAAGGCACGTAGTGACAGGACAAGGGGCAATGGCTTTAAAATGAGCAAGAATAGGTTTGCATTAGATATTAAGAAGAAATTCTTCACTTTGAGGATGGTGAAGCACTGGTACAGGCTGCCCAGGGAAACTGTGGATGCCCCATCCCTGGGAGTGTTCAAGCTAGGCTTGACAGGGCTTTAAGCAACCTGGTCTAGCAGAAGGTGTCCTTGCCCATGGCAGAGGGGTTGGAACTAGATGACATTTATGGTTCCGTTCCATGATTCTATAATACTTGCAGACAAATGTTATAGACAAATGCTACCCAGCACTGCAACTAGGTCAATGATTTTTCTGAATTATCACAATATTTTGTTCAGCATCTGAATTCTGTTAAGTCAATGCTGATCTGCTTATGTTTTTGAAGAGTTTCTGGATTTTTTTTTCCTGCAGGTACTTGTTCCTTTTGATTAATCTTACCCTTTTTTCCAATATCCTGTCACTCTCATTGTGGTGACAAGCAATACTTAAATCACCGTATCCTCAGTTTTTGTTTGTATTGCCTTACGTAATTTTAAGAGCAGAAGAACTTTACTCACCAAAGAGGTGGTAAGACTCATATTCTCAGATTGCAAAAGCTCTTTTGAAAAGCAGCAGAAAGACATTTCTACTTGTCACTTTCGTTGATTTTTTCCCAGCTCACCAGTGAAATTTCTGGTGGAGTATATTAATACCATTCAATGGTAAGACACCTTTTTCATTATTTCCACATTTTCTGCCAAATACAGCAAAATGACAACTGCTGCAATTTTGTTACGCATGGAACTCAGAGCAGTCAAACTTACAAGACATGAGACTTAGAGGAAAAAATAAAGAAGTTCTTAGTATCATCCAGATTTAGACTTTATGTAGGCACCACACAGACTCAGCTTAAAATTTCCTGTTTATATGTAATCTGAAAAAGGATGATGTAAAGAAAACCAAAGGAAAATTATGTACCTCTGATTCTAATGAAGTTATTCTCCTAGTGATACAAGAATGACTTTAAAAGGCTTTGGTTGAAGGCTGGTTAACTAAATCATATAGTAATATTTTATTTCACACAGCCATTTTTATGTTCATATGTGCAAAGAAATAGATCCTTAGGAAATCAACTGCACTGATTTGTAGAGTTTTTGAAAATAGTTATTTGTGAGTATTATATATGATGTGTATTGTCTAGTTTAAAGAAGAAAAGTGTTTGCCGTTGTAGTTTCTGATATCTGTCAGATTGACTAAATTTGATTCTTAGAATCACATTTCCAACATGTGGAAGCCAATTTACAAGGCCTAATGACTTCCCAAGAACAGGTAGTAATAATTGCCTAATTTTTTCTTTTTTTTTTTCTCCTACGGGCAGCTACCAAAGTCATCCTGCTCTGTTTGCTGGCAAATGAAATTATGTGGTCCAGATGGAGGTATAGCTCATTTAATTTTGTATCTGAGAAAGTTTTAGCAAAATTTATTTTGTTTCTGCAAACACAGGTTTACCCTGCTGTTAGCACAAGAATTGCCTCAAGCAGTGCTGGATGGATGAGCTGGACTGTCTATAAGTGACTTTGCATTGTCATATCCTGAGACCATATGAATGCTGCCTGCCAAGCATGGACTCAATAGAAAAAGCAAAATACAAGAGAACCCTCCTCATACTGTTCCAGAAGAGTACATGATTTTCTCAGCAGTGCATCTGGTGAATTAAATAACGGAACAATGAGGTGCATGCTTAAAAGCCTGAACCTAAATAGGCAAATATGTTTCAGAACTCAGGTTTTTATAGAAGTTTTATCCCCAAGATTAAGGCACATATGTACTTGTAATACCTGAAGCACTAAGACTATTCCTCACTTATTAAGGGTTATGAGTTGGTACATTTTTATGGTATAGTTCAAATTTAGCAGGATTGAGTACATTTTTTAATCTATGTATCCATCTGTCCATATATGTGTGTGCACACATATGCTATACATAAATTTAAATATGCTATGAAGAAGAACAAAGCCTAAATTAAAGCCAGTTGGAACTCTATGGCCATTGTTATTCATGTTGTCTTACCATGGTTCCTATGCCATGCCAGGCCTATATCCAGCTTTAAAATCAAAAAGGATGTTAACAAGAAATGCCCCTTGAATCTGCTGCATATGTTGTCTATAGGTCAGACAAACACTGGCTGACTACATTGATAAGAGGCATGCATCTTCAGGTGAAAAAAACTAGCCATTTTTTAAGAGCACAGACAGAGGTTCTGATCTCACATGACTTTAAAAGGTGGAAAAACCTCTTTCTAGCTTAGTCCTTTACACATACTCTTATAAATAGTGGTTTACATACATTCATCTTTTCTTTCTAACTCATATGGTAAAATCTTACTGTCTTAGTTCAAAGGAGAACTAAGCTATCTATGTTGGCCAATAAATAATCCCTGGCCTTTAAATTTAGGGAACAGAACTTTAATTAGAAAAAAATATATGTAAAGGAAAAGATAACAGCTCTTAACCACAACACATATATATACAACAACAGTCTGCAACAAACCCCTCCACCCCCAAATGACAAGGCAAAACAGTCTAAAAGGTCCTCTTGGCTACTCCCCAAAAAGGGAAATGTGATTATGTCCACAGACAGCAGGTGGTGCTGTCGCGCCCAGCCGGCTGAGCTCTCTGACCTGTTGGTGCAGATGATGGCTGCGGTCTAGTCAGGAGTGATGGTCGTATTCTGATCGAGAGTAGTGGTTTCCTCCTGTCAAGGTCCTGCTGCTCCTCTGGATCCGACAAGCTGCTCCTGAGATCTTCTGAGCCCCGTTTATGTACCCTCAGGGAACACCCAGTCCCTCCCCCAGGGCGGGGACTCCCACAATGGGTGATTAGCTCTATGAGTCATGGGGTATGGTTGAACCGTTGATGGCCAATTAGCACCCACGCCCCCTCAGGCTGGGTGTGAAGGTGCTAAATACTTCCTGGGCAACTGCTGCAAATGGTCCATTGTTCTTGGGGAATGAATAGAGGGTGTAGAATACATAACTTTAATCACCCCCACACAGTGATAACTGGTCCCTTCTGCTGAACTAGGACACTTACTTATAATACAGAACATTTTAACAGTCAATGAGTGCAGTAGGAGATGTAGGGATTAGATATATGTTTAGAGGATAGAATAGTGCAAGCAGCCAGTATGAAGATGATACTAATATAATGAAAAGACACATATGTTGAAAAGGCAATATTGTGGAGAAGGCTGACTAGCTACTTCTGATTTATCTCCTTCTATTAATGAGAAATAGGAGGATTTTCCAAGAGAAAGGTAGCATATTTAAAATTTTAGAAAAAGTGAATGGACCAGATGCATAATAAAACCTGAGTGATTCATTACCAAAGAGCACAGAATTATAGAAAGCAGAAGACCTTAGGAGTCTCTAAGTCCATTCCTAAAGAGAATCAACAGAACAGGCAATGAATTTAGCAGGATTCAAGGGGGAATAGACATTTATCTAGATAACAAAAACCACTACCATTTATGCTTGTATTTTCGAAAATCAGTAGACACAGGCTTGTGTTGAATGATGCATTCACATATATTATTTTTTATTTAATTTTTATTTTAATTTATAAAGCAATGAAAATGGAGGCATTGAAAGATGTGACTAACAAAAAAAATCAATTATTTCGATTACTAAGGAAATGTGTAGGCTCTCTGGGAGCCACTGAACATGGACTGCTCTGTAGAGGCTGAATGGGCTGAGAATAAGGGGCTTAAAATTGAGGATTGAAATTAAAAGCTTAATTTCAGAAAGTAGTCAGAAGAAAGAAGAAGCTTGAGTGTAGAGGATATGGTATCAGTGAAAAGCATCTGCTAGGCTGTCATCCAGAATGAGTGTGCTGGGGAGAGGGATAAAGCGAGGTAGAGGGATTGGGCAACACTTGGAAGTAAAAGCAAAATATGTTTTGGCTACCATTTAGTGCACTGATTAATCAGACAAGACTACAGTGCAGGACAAAAGGCTAAAACAGGAATACGTAATGATCCTACTCATCCTCCAATTAAATAGCACCTTGTGTTTGAAAATATTATAAGAATTTTGTCATATCTCCACATGGCCTCAGGAATTAAATACACCAGAGAAGGTCCAAGTAATCCAGAATCCTTCATCCAAGGTTTTCAGTGTAGTGCTCTGTCCCCGCAGAGCACACCAGTAGTTACTGGTCTCCAACAAACCTTGTTGCAAAGATCACCACACTCTGGGCCCAGCTGTTCAGACAGTTTTCAATCTACCTCGCTGCCTGCTTATCCAGCCCATACATCAGCATCTGCTCTATGATGATCTTATGGCATCTTATGGGAGACAGTGTCAAAGATCTTCCTGAAGCTTAGGGAGACAGTATCCACTTCTGTCTCATTTACCAGGCCAGTGATTTCATTTAAGAAGCTTATCGGATTGATGAAGCATGACTTCTTGTTTTTATCAAAGATGAAACACTTACCTTGAAATCAGGTATATCACTGGAGACTTGCTGGTGTGAGGCTGTTACGTAGTATTTCCTAACTATTCAACTTATCAATAGTCAAAAATGTATTACCCAGGCACAGGCTAATTTTTCACTGTCCAGGAGAGATCATAATTGTTTATGTTAAGAAAAAAACAACAAACTTACACCTTTCATGATGGTAATGACTCTAGAATATGGAGCCCGATGGAGAACTGAGCCTATATCCTAGCGTTAGAATCACTCTGTAATAATTTGGCATGAATTCTCCTGACAGTTGGCCTGTTGCATAGTTCTGGGTGTTTCCATGTGTATAGCTTAAAAAAAGAAAAAACCTGACCTGAAATATAAAACATGACTGAGAGTGCCAGTTCAAGAATTACTGTAAAGAAAAGAGATGCCATAAACCCCCCAGAGTTTATACTGAATCACCCAAAAGAATTCTGCAAGATGAACTTAATCTCTTTATAATTTAAATGTATTTTGCAAAAAATATTCTTTGGTGACCACTTATACCTGCAGTAAAATCAGGGAATATATATAAATATTACTACCAATGTAGTAACGATTAGGTTATCACTAAGGTTCTGAGGCTGGTAAAAGTTTCTGTGAAAGCCAAGGGACAATCTTCAGTCTTGGTTCCTAAAATAGGCAGATTTTTTTCACCCATTTTTTAATTCAAGGATTTCTTTATTTAGATTTAAGACCTAATATATAGGGAAACATGACAATTTGAAATGAATGATCTCCATCAGGAAGATAAAAGTCTTTTTTGGGGGGTAGGCAGGTTTTATCACATTGCAAATATTCTTCCAGACAGATACAGAGTTTCTTGAAATATAATCTTATGATCCCTGCTCTGTCTTTTCTCTTTTAAGTACAGCTCAGCTGATGAGTCAGCCCTTCCAGAGTCTCTGTTGCCATCTGTTTTGATTTAGAAATTAGTTTAAATTATAGATATGGTTTTGGTCCATTCTTCCTTTTTCCTGCTGTTTTTAAAGTAATGCATTTCTGGAGGAAAGGAAGAAAGAAAGAACACCATCTGATTAGCAAATGTCAATAAAAGATGCAATCATGACTACTGCCAGAACAACTTAATTCATCTTCCTCAGTTTCCTCAGTTGGCCTTAGAGGAATCTCTGGCTTCTTTTGATTTCCTAGAGAGTCATTGTTGGGGTTGTTTTGTCAGCTCAGCTAGTCAGTTGTATAACAAATGAGAGATTATTGAATGAATTCTCAATTTCTAAAAAGTCAGACATCAGTCAGACAACTAACTGGCAGACATTGGTGCCAGTATATCCTTGTAGCTGAAGAATGTATCTTTCTCCTTAAGGGAAAGAAACGTTTCTCCCAGTCCCTAACAAAAGCGGAGTGATGAGTATCATGACAAGGGTTAGCAGTCACTGCACTGCCGACTGTGGACAACCTACCACCAGAAGAGCTCCACAAGGTTTCATGACCATGTTTCAGTCACAATGCCTTCTGAAAGCAGCCCTCAGCAGTTGCACATCAGTGGCATGAAGTGTTCGTGTTGGGCACACCTGCATGAAACATCAGCAGATGGCATACTAGGGTCTGTGCTGTCAGTGCCCCTGATCCTGTGAAGCTGTTCCAGTCACTGCACTCCAACAGACTCCACCTTTTTATCTCTGCAACACACACAGAGAAATAGTGTAAAACTAAGTCATATACTTGTGATTGCAATCTCAGGTTATTTTATTATATATTTGGTAAAATCCACAGAATCCCAGTAGATTTTAAAACTTGAAACACCACTGCATGTTTTCCTGTTTTCATTCCCACTCATTTCTTTGCTGATGATTTCTTTTCAACTTATTTGTATTAAGCACATCTGTTTTGTTGAATACTTGAAAACTGGCAAATTTTAGAAGTTTCTATTCTTTTGGACAAGTATATATAATGACAGTGATGTTTTTATGATTTGAAATAACATAGAACTATAAATTCAGGAACAAGAAAAGAAGATGGTGTTGCAACACTAATTTTCATGGCCATAGATCTTGTAATAGTACCATAAATTTGTTTGCAGTAATCTTTATTTTGGAAATAGATGAAAGAAAAAAACCAACAGTATTAACTAAGGATCACTCAGGAGATAAAGAACATGTCCACAATGCATAAATGAAAAAAAATATTGACTGATAGTTAACAAATTCTTACATACATCACATAATTATTTATGGATGATAAACTTTTCTAAGCATTTATTTGGCAGCAGATGAAAAAGAAGCCTGTTGTTGATTCTGGCACAGAACCCTAACATTACTCAGCAACATAGTTATGAGCATTGTAAATATGGCATATGGAAAAACCTAGAAGTGGCTCTTTGGATGCATAAGTGATTAAAATTCTGTGTACTTATTTTGTACAGTCAGCTGTAAACACTCATTAAACTTGAATCTTGTCATATAGCTCAGTTGCTTAGCCTCTTTCTTCTTTTCTTGGAGTATCTCCTCTTATTCTCCTGAGCAAGAATCTTTAAAAGAGGCCTCTGATTATTTCCTGGTAGAGATGAAATGAAGATCTCAAATTGTTTTACTCTTCTGGGTCACCTTTACCTGCCTCAATGGCAATGGTTCTGTCTGGAACATGAAGTGGAGTGAATTCTCAGGTGAACCACAGTCATAGCAGCAAAGGCCATTTGCATCTCAGTTTGCATAAAGTATGTGTCTCTGAGCATTGTTTTAAAATACACTGTGTTAGATATGTGAATATAGAAAGTTTATATTAACATTGGAGGGGTTTTATCTGGAAAATGAAAAGAAAGAAATTCCGGCTAAACATGAGGAAGAACATCTTTACTATGTGGATGAGTGCACACTGGAACAGGCTGCCCAGAGAGGTTGTGGATTCTCCCTCACTGGAGACATAAAAGAACCATCTGTAAGCAATCCTGTGCTGTATGGTCTAGGATGACCTTACCTGAGCAGGGAGGTTGGACCTGAAGACCCACTGTGGTCCCCTCCAAACCTTTCTGTGATTCTTCCAGATTCTGTGATTCTTCCAGATTCTGTGATTCTGTGAAGTGGGTGGTGGAAAAGAACACAATTTCTTATTTTTCTTGTTTAATATATACCCCCTTACGGAAAAAAAACTGCAGTCAATTTTGGCAGGGCTGGGATTACTACATCTTCCAGACATCCAGCAGCCCTGATCCGGGGCAGCCACCAGCAACCTTAGAGCTCTGTGTGGACTCTCTGCAGCTGCCACCACCTCTGCCAGCTCCACTGCCTTGCATGATGGTCCAACAGCCTCACACAGCCCCTTTCCCTGCCATGGGCATGCTGCCACTGGTCGGGCTTTCCCCAGACCTATGCCTTATAAAAGAAGCAAGAGAGAAGAGAAGGAGTCAGGCTGCTACTGGAAAGGACTTGTAGCCAAGGCTTTTGTTTCCTCTTTATTTCTCTTTGTTCCTTCACAAACGCCACACTCTACACCTTTTTAATTTTTTTTTCTTTTTCAGAAGTGTGACCTGCATTTCCCTTCTCCTGTCATGACATGGTTGGGATTCCTCCAGAAGTGCCTGGGTTGTGACCAGCTGTCATTTTTTATAACATATCATTGCTAACATGACAAATTGACTATAAATATAACATCCTCAACTGAAAATTGATTTAATTTTGGTTATTGGTCTTTAACTGAAATGGTTTCATAGTTGAAAAAAATATATTTTTTATTCAAAGTCTACGTTAAAAGAAAGCAAGCTCAAAATGTCTGAAGGGAAGACGTGTGTTTAGGGCATCTGCAAAAGCATCCCAAGCCACAGCAGAGCTCCTGTCCCATCTTTTGCAGCACTGCAGGCTGCCAGAAAAGTTCATCTTCACACCTCTAAGAACAAGGCACCAGCACTTATTATGGAAAAGTACAAGATGTGGGTGCATCACAGTAATGAGAGACTCATAGTAACGAACAGCAAGATACGTTCTTCATGACATCTTTTTACTCATTAAAAACAGACAAACAAACAAAAAACTAGACTAAAAATAGCAAGAAGTTAATTTAAGGTAGGTTTTGGTTTAAAACAAGTAAATAACAATCAGTATCCTTATTTAAACAGGATTAGCTGTAGTGATCATTATAATTAAATGTTGGTTTAAATTGATCTAAAGTACTTGCAACCCATTGTTTTTATTTGTGGAGGTTTTAGTGTGAGTATGAAGTTTGCATCCAAGATCTGTGGATAATGATTAGATAGAGAAACATCTATGAGAATTGTAGTCTAGCCATTGAACTTATTTTAAGCCTTCTGTCGTGATACCAATAAAAAACCAGCAGGTTTAACTCTGATGTAACTGTGTGGTGGGGAATGCGCTGCTGCACAAGAGTGGTTTCATGAGCCCATTAAATATGATAGAGACATGAGTGACCAGTAGCTGATGGGAAAAGTGACTTGAGCTGCTCTAGCCTGTAGGCAAGAGCATACATAGTTTGGGCATAGAGATAGGGGAGATGCAGTGCCACTGTTAGTCAAATATTCTGCCTCTGGCAGTGGCTAATACTGTGTGTTTCAGGGAAGGGAAATACGGGATCGCTGTGCTGCAAAGAAAGTGTCTTTCTTGCAGCAAGTTGCCATCATGTAAAACTATATGATGCAAGTATTCATATTCATCTCATGGCGTGGATTATTGTTTTATTACTTCAATGAACAAGTATAAACTACTAATGGAGTACCATGACAAGGCAATAATCACCATATACAGCAGGATTTACTTTTGAACTTCATGCAAAGGGCCTGTTGCCTCACAGACATGAAAATATCCGGGTGTTCTCAGTCTGTGTAAAGGACACTGATCTGAAAAAGGAGAACATAAATAGTGTTATCTCAGGCAAGACTTTTTGCATCTCTGTTAACTGAATTTGCCCCGATACCAAGTGAGCATGTAGCCTGGCTGCTAATGAATTTTCAGTCTTTCATCTGCTAATTTCCCCTCTCTTCTCCAACAACTGCAAATTTTGTGAAAGGAAATGTGCATCCATTTCCATTCTCGACATGTGGTTAATAGGTGTTTCCAACTTTCTGGTGAGTTCCTTCAGCACCTAGCAGAGGAACAGGAGGTAAGGAATGGAGGACTAGGGAGCCACTGTCCATCCTTACCGCTGCATGAGCAAGGAGTTCAAGGCTCACTGTGCTTTGCAACCAGGATATCCATCTGGCAGTGATGGTGAGAGGAAGCTGGGTCCCTGTCCATCCTCTGAGAGCTGCTCAGTCTCTTGAAGGCTGATAAAGGATGAGACCTGTCCTCACCTGCTTCTCTGCAGTGGGCTCCAGCTGAGCCCATGGGGAGATGTGGTGGACGAGTGCCTGCTTCCAGAGCTTACCTCGATGCTCACCTTAGATGTCAGCCCAGCCTGAGCTTCTTAATTGTGAGAATAGATGTCAGAGGTGGTGGGAGGGGGCTACCTGCCACGGGGTAAGTAGCTGGCAGCTACAGGGATGGCTAGGCTCTCAGGGCACCAACAGGGTGGCAGAATATGTGGGGCAAGAGCAAAAGCATAATCTTAAATGCAGCTTCCGAGCAAGGTGAGGAGGAACCAGCAGAGGCCCTTCATCCTGTGGCTGATCCATAGTCCTATGTACCAGGGCTGGCCCTAGGCAGTCAAAGCTCTCAGCAGAGTAAAGAGCCTGTTTCAGGTACCTCAGTGTCTTGAGTGCTGCAGGACAGGACTAGCCCATGCTTCAGACATCCTTCCTCTGTCTGCACTTGCTGAGCTCTCAAGGGGTAGGGTGATGGCTGATAGATGGCAGAGCACTCCTCTGTCACCTTTCTTTTACATGCACGCTTGTGCAGAGCAGGCGTTAAATCTTCTCAAATATTTGTTTTGTAAAGTGATACTAGCGAGGTGACACTGGCTGAAGGACAACGGCAGTAAACTCAGAGTTACTCTGGGAATAGTACGAAGATCTTAAGTAAAGCTCTTTTTGTTAAGTAAAGACGTACAAGGAAAAGAATGGATAATACAAGAATAATTGAAGATTAGAGCAAAAGAAAGACAAAGCCCCTAAGCTTCGACCGGGAAATGCTTTTTTCCCAGCAATATTCTCCTACTTTGTAACTAAACTGTGAAAATGCTGCCATCGTCTGGACGATTAAAAGTATAATCCCGATTATACTGTGGCTGTACCTGTGATAGTCTATGGAAGTAATAATGCCAGTCTTATAGACTGATTCATGTAGCTGTGTGTTGAGGGGAACTCTGAGGAGAAAGGGGACAGATAACCTTCTTTTCAATGCATATACTTGAGCAAGTTTGTTAAAGGAACTGAACCTTTGTTGACTTTTAAATTAATAAGGCCATAAATGACTTGGAGAAAGGAAATCTACTTCCTCATTTAGTCCATTAGACAATCTTCCCACATTAAAAAATAAACAGACTTATTAGTTCCTTAACATTTGAAGTCAATCCAAATGGCATAGGGAAAAGATCGGTAAAACCAGGAAACTCAATATTTTATATTAATTCTTACTAATCTAGAAATTATATGTCTCTCCTAGGAGGACTGTGAAAATGTCATGGAAATACTAAACAGCCTGTGCTGTTTCAGAAGCAATCCTTTCACAAAGGGATTTGATTACCATAGCATCATGAGATTGTCAGCAAGCTTCAAAATACCATCTTCCTATAGCCTTTTTGAAACTTGGAGTTGTTCACTGAAATTCATTTGTTTTATCTGCACTTGAGTATACACTATATGTCTTATACACTGGACACCACATACATATATAAATTATCAGAAAAGAGAGGAGAGAGAACCACTGAAATCTAAAATCTCCATTGCTCCCGCAGGATGAAACCTGTGAAAGTGATTGCAATTATTGATCCTCGTATGTAGGCCCCACCATTTGTTATTGTATACTTGTTCAAGAGGAATTTCCTTACCAATCCGTGTAAGTTAAGCAGTCTGAAATACCTAACCCACTTGCATATGTAGAATAATTAGGAAATAGCCAGTAGCTAAAAGGTAGTAAATACAAATTAGTATATTTTTATAGAAGTTGATTATCTGGTCCAATAGAAAAAATGCTCAACGGTGGTGGTGAATACAACGTTTCATTCAGGAGAGGTCAGAAATGAGATACATAATGTCTGTATAAGCTTGTGCAATCCCAGATAAGATAACCACTATAGATTATATGAATTTTCTTGTCCCAGAGATAATTGATCAAACACCACCAAAGTTGGCAAAGCTCAGAAAGCAAATATTGGGAACTGTACTTAGTTGTGTTCATAGAGGTAATATTGAGAAAAGTCAAAAATAGAAGTAGAGGACAAATTTTGGAAGTCTAGAGTTTTACAAAATTTGGAGGTTTGAATTTTAGAAATCAGCATGCAAAGCATTCTTGGCTTTGGAAAGAGATGTTAACTTACTACTGTCTTTCTCAAGGTCGATGTTATGCCTAGTGAAGTGAAATACTGTGCTAGTGATATCAGAAAAGTCCTGGGCTGTTACATAGCAGCTGTGCATGTGGGAGTAGCTGTGATGTGACATGAGAGCAATTAGGTCAGGGGCTGGTGGTGGTTTGTAAAAGAACAAACATCCCTTTTCTTTCTGTTAAAAAAGTAAGCAAAGATTTTGTGGTCATATAGCTGTGGGGTTCGCCTTTTCTTTCTTTTTTTTTTTTTGTAGTAAATTTATTTTGGCAATAAATATTTTCATTTTAAATGATAAATTGTTTTTCTGTTTCAAGAACCAGCTTTGTCATTGTTTGTGGTACTTCAAAGATCTTCCCTGCCTCTGCTCTTTTCCTGCGTGGCTATTGCTGCCTGTGAATTTCAAACACCCCAAAGCAGAAACAAAAAGAGAGAGAAGCAGGCCAGTCCTGGTGAGCTAGTTTTGGCTAGGGTAGAGTTAATTTTCTTCGCAGTAGCTGGTATGGGGCTATGTTTTGCATTTGTGCTAAAAACACCGTCCGTAATTCAGGGATGTTTTAGTAATTGCTTCTCACCCCACCCACCAGTAAGCAGGATAGAGGTGCACAAGGGCTTGGGAGGGGACACAGCGAAGACAGCTGACCCCAACTGACAAAAGGGGTATTCCATAGTGTATCATGTTCAGCATATAAAGCTGGAGGAAGGAGAAAGAAGGGAGGATGTTTGGAAGGATGACATTTGTCTTACCAAGTCATGAGCACTGTTTTCCTGGAGATGCTGAACATCTTCCTGCTCATGGGAAGTGGTGAATGAATTCCTTGTTTTGCTTTGCTTGTATGTGCAGCTTTTCCTTTCCTTATTAAACTGTCTTTATCTCAACCCACTAGTTTTCTCACTTTTACTCTTCTGATTCTCTCCCTCATCCTGCTGTGGGAGAGTGAGCGAGCAGCTGCCTGGGGCTTAGTTGCTGGCAGGGATTAAACTGTGACACCTGGCTCTTCTGCCAGGCATTCCAGCAGGACTGGCTGACTTCACCAGGAAAAGAGAAGCTGCGCAGTCATACGGGTTGGGGGATACCCAGACTGCCTCCAATACCCACTGAGTGAGGAGAAAAGGTACTGCTGCCTTATCCATGCAGTGAACTCAGGGCCCAAAGTATTTCTGTATCATCAGGGGAAAAAAATGGCCTTCAGCAGGGATCCAGGAAAGTGAATTGCATAAAGGTTTTATGTAAAAGTGCAGGATGCATAAGTGTGCTGATAAAAGACAGCATTATCTCTAGAAGTTAGAGGTGTCCATCATTTCAATTATTAGTCTTTTGGAATGAAAATATCTTAGTTATCTGAATATTCATTCAGAACTTTTTATCATACAAATCTGACATGAGCTGAATTTCTTCTTTTCCTCCTCTAGCAGTGTATAGGATTACTAAACTTTCAATAAATGAATCTTAATTAAAAGCCCTATGTCTAATGGGATACATTTAAGCCTCTGTCTTTTAATGTAGCACACCCAATAGTGGGGCTTTTTCTATAGTACAAAATATTTTAAAGTTATTTAAATAAAGTAACCAGCCTTTATTTCTACCATTTTATATTTCATTAAGATTGCATCAAATATGGGGTAAATATGACTTTTATTACAGTCAAATAATCCCTGATTTTAGTTACCAATTCTTCAGGAAATCTCTGTGTTTGACAAGTGAGGCCACAATTTAACAATTAACAAGAGCTAAACAGGGTCTTTTTGAGCTATTTCTCTAGGTAGTATTCAGAACTCCTCGGAGTCTGAGCTGTGCTCCTATGCTGGCCATATAAAACCAGCATAGATAGAGTATTCCTGGGGCTGCAGCTAAAAGCATCCAGCATCCAGTGACCCTTGTGTGGGGCATGGTGTCCTTTGCACAGTGTCCCTCCAGCCTTCTTTGTTCCCATGCCTGACTCCCTGCTGACACTAGTGACTGCATCCATCCTCCTCGCTCTTTCCCATTCACGAGAATCAGCTGGACTCCTCTGTACCAGCGTTCAGGTTGGATGAGAGGGCAGGAGGTGCTTGATATCAAATTAGATGATACAAATTTATGAGGATATCTGACAAAACCCCTGTTGCTTTGACAGAAGAAAAAGTAACTCTCACAATATTTATTCAAGTCAGAGAGTGCTACTTCACTACTAAGGAGAAGAGAGGTGGAAGTACATTGCTGTATTAATATATTGTTTGCAATATTTGCTTCTTTTTTTATTGGTTAACTAGGGCTGGAGGGGAATAGATAACATAACATAAACCATACAAGAATGATACAGTAATCTAGTCTAACTGCTAAGCAGCATTATACAACTTCCATGATATTTAACTACTTTTGACTTTTCAGTAAAGCCTCTATCCCCAAACGGAAGTTAGAGTGGTTTTGTTTAAAGGACGATCGGTTCTTGATATGTGCTGCTTACTGAAAGAGGATCTTTTATGTAAAGTGCAGCTGACAGTTTTGAGCTACTGACAATTCCAGGGATTAAACTGATCACAAGGAAAACACTCAAAAAAATATTATCTCCTTTGGATTTGTTGAAATGTAGTGCATTCACAAGGAAACTGTCAAATTACTGTTCCACAGACACAAAATCATTCTGGGTGATGTTTCACTGCTGTTATAAGCAAGCTTTAAAGTAGTCTTTAGGAAGTGTGAGTCCTGTCAAAGTCCTGGTATTTGTTCAGAGTACTGACGCTAGAAAGAATGGCTTGTCATAGAAGTGCTTGAGTCTAAAAAAGAAAGAATGTTAAAGGGAGATGGGAAAAGAACAGTAATGTTTAAAACATCTGTGAGGAAGGAACATTCTTACTTAGGCTCCAGTTAATTAGTAACTACCTGTCAATTATGCTACTCCAAGCAGGAGCAGCAGAAAAAACCCATCTCTGTCAGCTTTCCTAAATATTGTCCTGCTTGTCTCAACCCATTTCTCAAGGCCTTATGAAGATGCATATTTTTACTTAATTAAAGTGTGCCTTCAATGCAGAGGAGTGGTCCAGTTCAGTGCACTGAGCCCTGAAAATTGATAGGCAAAATTAATTCGAATACAGTGAATGCATATCTTAGGAACTTAATTAAAGGCACTCTGCTAAGCTAAATGGACTATGGCATCCTTTCTGCTTAATTTAATTATAATACTCCAGAAAAAAAAATGTATTTCATGGGTCTGTGTGGTTTTGTCTTTCAGTTGCTCGTACCACATAGCATGTCTAAATCTCACTCTCTCAGCTCACTTCCAGCAGACTAAAATTAATTTGGAACTTAATGCACTGCTCTAAATAAAACGAGTCTTGAAAGCAATTAAACCTGTATAGATTGGTATTTGGTAAATCTACTTTACTTTTAATCTTATGTAGAGCATGTAAGTATATTGATGAGTTTGTGTCCTTGAAAATATTACTAATTTTAAAAACTAATCAAGGCTAATTCCTTTCTATGAGTATTGTCCTATAACTTTACCCAACCTTATTGCTGTTTGTCTCTTACCATCACTGTTTGGCATAATAGAGAAGAAAAACAGAGTAATAGGAAAAAGGACATCAAGCAGCCACAGAAATTCAATGTTTCTATACAGTGGTTTCTCTCTTTTGCAAATGAGCCGCATTTCTTAGTGTAGTAATCCTACTGATATGTGAATGAGCACGATTTCAGCATGAGCATGATACAGGGACATGTCATCTATACCCAAAATGTACAAAATTGGTAGATTTGAGCCGTATAATAGTTTTATTAATCAGTAAAATAATTAAATAATATTTAAAATTCATGCTATGTTTTATTTTTACAGTTCTCTGAATGTATTAAACAACAATGTCAACTTTACTTTGAAATTCTGATATTCTGATTTTTTTTATTTTATTTTGGTTCTTTTTTAACTAAGAGGAAGAGGGTAAGTGTGTGAAAAGGATACTTCTTATTGCCAAAACGAATTTTGTCCAAGACTAGGCTAGATCAATAGCGAACATAAGTCACATTTCCCTGAACATTTGTCAGAAATATGTGAAATGAACTGCTGGTAGTTTCCTTTTTCTGCTGGACAGATGTGTTTACAAACTAGTAGGAAAAGGAATTTAGTTGGCAGCAAATTGAACACAAAAGTGAATACAAATGAAATAGCAAATGCGTGTGTGTCTATCTTTGAGCACTTGGAAGGCCCCACAGGAACAAATGGAAAAAGGTGCATTTCTGAGTTTCTTTAGCTTTTGAACAAATACCAAAAATTGACTCTGAATTATTTGTGAGTTTACTTTCTGTGTATATTTTCCACGAATATTTTTAAGAGGTATCCAGTTACTATATACACAGGGTGTATCCAGACTGATCCAAAGAGTGATGCAGAAAAGGGATTTGAGTAAGGATGGTGTTTATTCTTCTAAGAGTTTTATTAGCACTTTACATTTTCTCCTCATTCTGAATTATAAAGTTATAATAAACAAAAAACAGATCAGAAAGAAGAAAACCAAAAGCACATTCTTTCAAAACACTGAATGAGATGCAGCTTGGTGTAGGAAGTAGGATGTAATGCAAAAGACAGACAAAAATATGACATTGGCTCATGGATTGTACTCCAGAGTGAGTGTACTGGTAGGGCATTTTAAGCTACAAAGCTAGTATGAATGAAAGAATCAGAGTTAGAGCCTTTGCTCAGCATGCCCCATACTAACACTGCTGCATCACACCATGAGAACTGAGAGGAAACTAACCACATAAAAATCACAATATAGTGATAGACAACACCTTTAGTATTATAACCTGATTTTCTATGTCACATCTTCCTCTTAATGGTAGTTGCTATAAAATAATATTCAATAATGAACTGAAATAGAAAATTAAATACAGGATCTCCTTATCATGTCTTTCCACGTTAAACTTTTAAAGTCATAAACAGCTAGTATTGTCATCTTTCACTGAGGCTAAAGAGAACATAAATTAATTATGAAATTAATATAATTTCATAATAATAATATGAATTAATAATATGAATATAATAATATGAATTAATTATGTAATAATGAAAATCAGTCCATGTCATTATTTGTGGAATAAGTATGTTTTGCCATGGAACAAAGCACAGATTATACTTACTGAGTTTCTCATTTTTCTGTTCTGTGTGCAAAAGTTCAGACAGTACTTACTCCATATATAGTGGAGAACAAAAAGCCCATTCAGCCCCTAACTGTCTCTTAAAATCATATTCTTTTGCCATAAGGATGTTGTTGTTGTTTGTGGTAAGTATTACATTTCTAAATGGGCAATAATGTTCTTTCTTTTTGTGGAGTAGTAGGCTAGACATTTCAATATATTTCATTTTAAAACATTTTTAAATTAAAGTTCTGTAGTACAGCAAGTATTCTGCTTTATAAGGCAATAAAAACTTTAAGAAAGACATTTCAAACTTGCATACTAAAGGGAACTAATACATAATCCAAATATGGCTTTTAGAGGACTGAGGTTTTATGTAATATGTGTGATGGTTTGAGCCATAATTGGAAATATCTTCCTGAATTTCATGACAATTGTAAACTACTTCAGGAAATGGTTCCTTTTTGAGTGGGTGAGGAAAATGTTTAGAAATAAATGTACTGCAGAATTCACAAATTATAGTCTGTTGGCAAAATAGAAAATCATCAATAAAGCAAAGGGTTTAGGCACGTCATGTGCAGGAGAAAGATCCTCAAAATGCCTGTCTCAGGTAAGGGCCTGGCAGGACTTTTACTCATACACATGGCCTAAACCAGCTGTCTCACTGTCATACTCTGGGATGCTCAACCTTGTCTCTAACACAGTCTTTCTTAGAAGATTCACTTGAATCATCTTATGCCTATTTACTATGGCTGACCCAGTCCAGGAGGTGAGCTTGGACCTTTATTTGCTGCCTTGAATTTTTTAAATGTTACTGTCACATCCCATTTCATTTGAAGCAGTATCTCCGTCTCTTGTACTGGGTGTATCCTACTATGCCTGAATTTGAAGCTTTCTTATTAGCCGACGCATGCAGGAAGTGAGAAGCTTGTATTTAGTTCTTTCTTGGTGCAGAAGACATCCAAAGCCGTATTTCACATTTCATGAATGTCAATCAAAAAAAGGGGGAAGTTAGGACTCTTTGTTAAAACCCTTCCAGAGGAAAAATGCAGATTCTTATGGCCATGCAGCTGAAGTACATTAAAAACATTTTAAAAGGGACAGAAGTGCAATGTATACATTTTATGTTTAATGCATATTCAATTTCACTCTGAAGTTTTAAGTCCAAATTGGGTCAATCCACTAAAGGTCTCAATGTAATAATGTCAGTTTCAGTGCTTCAGTCCAAAATTTACATCCTAAACCCCTGCTGTCTAATGCTGGAAGAGTCTAGGGCCTGTAGTCAAAAACTAAAGTAGTAGCAAAAGAGCCCAGATGCTGAGGAAGACCCTTTAAGCTAAGCTCTATCCACCTAGATTTTGCTATGTAGGGTCAATATGGAATGTGTCCTTATAGCGTGTCATAGAATCATAGAATGGTCTCTGTTTAAAGGGATCTAAAAGATCCTCTAGTTCCAACCCCTTTGTCATTAGTAGGGACTCCTTCCATTAGAACAGGTTGTTCAAAGCCCCATCTAGCCTGCCCTTGAATGCTTCCTGGGATGGGTGTCCACAGCTTCTCTATGCAACCCATTCCAATGTTTCACCAATCTCAGGGTTATTGATGTCTTCCTAGTTCAACCTATATTCTTTCAGCTTCTGGAGGGGATCTGAACCAGTTCCTCCTAATTCTCTAAGAAGTCAACTTGTAGGCTACAGGATATGCTACAAATAATCCAGTTTGAAATGGTCTTTATACCTTTAGCAAATTTTCATAACAGCTTTTCCTCCTCTCTGTCAGAAGAAATGTTTGTAACAGAGCTTTATCCCCACATACATTAAACAGAAAATTTATCCCACCTCCAGTGGGAAGGTACTAGGAATATAGATATTGCCCTTTTTGACATTTATCTTGTACAATAATTTTGCTCTTATGCTATTCAATATGGAAGTGTTAATAAGGATGTATGAATCAATAAGATGTTGAACTCTTCAGAGAATGTCTATAAATAGTTTTACACAACTTTTATAAAAGTCCTGCATTCTAACCAAGTGACAGGACGTAATTTATCCTGAAGAGTCTGACATTCTCGAGACTGAAAGAACTCAAAATTTAAGGCACTTTAAAAAATAACCAAACCAAGCCAAAACAAAACCAACAAAAAACCATGAAAGAATGAGGGCATAGTGTAATCACTGAGGTCAAAACAAAAAATGAAGTCGTTTTTAAATAACTTCTCTTCCCAGTCCTTAGGGATATACAGAGAATTCTTTCCACTAGAAAAATCTATCTGCACTGGGATACTTTACTTCGTTTATTGATCTTCAGTTTCAGCACCTCCTTTGCTTTGTGCTTTTGGTGGACTGTAAACCTTACTGTGATCAAATCCTACTGTGCATAATCCATCAGCATCAAGTTACAGAAAGTCACTGCATAAGCATTTTGAAAGTCAGTCATGTTTAAGGACACAGGTGTCATAGAAACTAAAACATTAGAGATGCTGAAGTGCTTTAGGTTGGAATTAATATCTGTTTTTACCTAGGTACAACTATAGACTAAATTGGTGGATCAAAATATATCTTCTTTCTCAGCACACTTCATAAAATCAGACTGTCAGCCAATAAAACGGTATCTCAGTTTTGTGGAGCTTATGGAGCAAATGAATGTATTGACACAAACACAAAGTCTGATGTTTAATCTGCATTTCAGGGAAAGATTCCCTAGGACAAAAGAAGAAAGTAGGGCTGATTTGGACAGTGAGAGCCAGCTGCTGAGGCATACACCCAGACCCACACTGGTCTTCTGGTGGACTTTCTTGCCTGGGCCAGTACATCCCACTCATGCAAGTTCTAAGGGAGCTGATGGCTCACCTCTGACCACTTCCATGTGGGTTGAGCAGACACATTCTTGACTGCATATACCTTGTGAACCAGTGAAACATATTTTATATATGTAGCTCCTCTTAACTCATATTTTTCCTCCATTGTAATGTTTTATTATGTCTTTCTTTCTATTCTGTTTTCTTCCACCACTCTCTTCAGTTTGAAAATGTTCAGTCTTTGTCCCTACAAGAAGGAGGTGGTGGGAAAAGAAAGTATGAATATTATGAACTTGGATTCGCTCTGTCATAGCAGCTCCATTCCTTATGGATGTACTCCTCAGTTATAAACGAATTGTGTCAAAAGGTTTGACAGTCCTTGGTTCATTTGGATGGAAACGTTGTTCCATATTTGCACTTCACTACCTGTGCACCTAATATAGAAACGGTTTTTACTGCACTGGAATGCATACATAGCTTTGCAAAAAGAATCTTCAAAGGGCAAGCATATGGATGTGAAAACATAAAAGGAGATTTAACAACTAAACAGAAAACTGGATTAAAGGGTGGCATCCTTTCCTTCCTCTACTAATGTAAGCTCTGCCTTATTTCCACTCAAATGTGTATGAAACAGTAGATCAGTCTCCTGCAAATGGGTTATGTCAAAACAACATATAGTAAAAGGAGCACAGGAACATTTAGTGCCTTTCTTATTCCACCATGTCCCATTAATGCATCTCACCTGGCACTAATGTAAATATTAAAGTCGCATTGTATTTAAACAGACATTTTAGAGTATAAATATGAGAAGAGAGAAAATAGGTGAACAGATGTGTAGAAAAGTGACATTTTTCTCGTTTAGAGGCTGACAGGTGTTTTCTCTTGTTTGTTTTTGTTTGAGATATGGTAAAAAAAACCCAAGTAAATTAGGTTGATAAGAAAATAGTTCAGTTGTCTGAGCACTGGACTGAAAGCTAATACTGGAGTGAAACACCCTTTTTCCTTCTCTGACCTTATGCAAGTTGTTTGACAGCCTGCAGGAAGAATAACATCTCTCTACTTCAATATGACATTTGAAATATTCAATACTTGCAGATTTCTTTGAAATCAAGCACGAATACAACTTCCCATTAGGGGTAGAAGATAGAAGCCTTTTACTGCTGTAATGTCTGGTGTGAACCTGTGTCCTGCTCTGAGTCATGCTTATAACAAAGTCATCATTTTCTCTTTTCATTTGAACACTCCTGATCTCATCTACAAGAGGGTGATGAATTGAGCTACTTCAAACAAGTTTTTCCAGTTAAATAATTATTTAAAGAGACTTTTTTTCTTTCCAATTTCAAATGAAGAGAAAAAAAGTAATAATTTTTGTGAACGGGTAATTCAGATGCAATTTTAATCTTACAACAGAACACATTTTTAAAAAATTTTGCCCTTTACATTTGCTAAATTTTTAAAAATAATAAGAAATAAAAAAACCCCTTTTTGTTTATAGTCACAAAATCTAGGATTTTTTTTTGAAGATCAAAATGGGATATTTTCCATTTTGAAATGGGAGCACTCTCCATGCTTGGATTGATTATTTCCCAGATTTCAACACTGACATAACAGAGACTGAAGAAACTGAAGAATCTGAGGTGTGTTTTACTTGCTGAGTGGAAACCACAGGACCACAAAAGTGTTCTCCCTTATTCTTGCTGCTTTTGGGTTTCCTGATGCAAATTTTCTCTGTGACCACTGACATGAATTCTTATGATCATAGAACAAGCAGTTGTGAGACTGAGGCTTACCTTTGAGGGCAGTTGTTAGAGAACCAGTGACTGTAAGTCACGTGCAGGCTGCTCAAGCACCTGTAACTACAATACCTTTCCCACAGTGGAGATGAAGGTATGGTTTAGAGCTCCTCATACCTATAGAATTCACAACCAGTCAGTTATCTGCATGAAAAGGGCTTTTGTGCTACTAACAGTGTTGTAGAGATAGCAAAACAGAAAAAAACCACTCTTTGTTTCCATCACCAGAGGTTTGGACCAAAAAAGAAGGATCTGTGCGGAATGGTAACCAAACCAACCATCCAGGAAATTTATAACATCTCTGGAAAGAGCCTGTACCAGTGTCAGACTGTTTCGTTTTCTCAATGTTATGAATGTCCTTATATATTGCTAGTGTCAGGTATTGAGTATTTATATATTGTTAGCCCAGTAAATATTTTTCATTAATTTTAATTGTTCTCTTTACCTTAGTTCTAAAAAATTGCTAGTTCTGCATTTAATTTTGCACTGTGCTTAACCCAGGTCATAATGTTCAACACCAAAGCATTTTTTTGAGAGTTTTGTTACTTTTTGCTTTACACTGGAAAGTCAAATTGAGGGGGGAAAAGCCCAAAATAGTTTTGCAGAACATATGGAGAAAACAAGAGCCCCTACATGATATTTCTCATATGATCTCATGAGAAATGCATGTAATGATTTTCAGCCCAAATCATAAGACATCAGACAGTTCGGTGGTGGTGGGTAAATGGAGAGTTGGTGACAGTGGAGAGCTTCAATATTTCATAGTCCCTGCCACTAGAAACATTTTCAGTTGCATTAATAATCAGTTGTTCATGACCATTACCTAAACATGCCAGCAGCTTGCACAGATACCTGTTCATCCTAGTTGCAAAGCATGTTGAGGCACTTTTCCATTCGAAGTTTGCATGAGCTCAGACTCAGTAATCACAGAATCACAGGATGGGTAAGGTTGGAGGGGACCACCGTGGGTCATCTGGTCCAACCTCTCTGCTCAAGCAGGATCATCCTAGAGCACATGGCACAGGATCATGGTTCAGATGGTTCTTGAATATCTCCAGTTATAGTGCTGGGAAAGAACATTCTGTTCTAAAGCACAGAACATGTACAAAAGATGACAAGCCATGGTGTCCTAGATTGCCTTCTAATTTTCAGTAAAACAAGATTTAATGGCCAGAGCTACTCTCAAGTTGCAGCAGAAAGTATAATGAATGTTACATTTGCCCACATCAAGACCTCAGAATCAACATTTAAATTACCAAAATTACTTAGACTACCTATTGGGAAAAAACATTAAAACATAAAGCTAAGTTCTCAACTACTTTGAAATGCAAAATAAAAAACCTGGAAGAAAAGGCAATAGAAATGTGTTTCAAATACATTAATTCTGAATCTTCGAATGGTTTTTTTCCCAGACAACACACAAAAGTTATTTTAAAAAGTTAAAAGCTAAGGTTATGTGGTTTATTCTTTATTATGTTGACTGAATAATGCATGGCACAAAGACCCAGCTTCACCAAATATTAGAAACCTAACCCCATTCCTAACTCCAGTGACCTCACTCTGAAGCCAATGTGATCTTAAGTACACAGTGTCTTCATGGATTCGGGCTTCAAACTTTCTGCCAATTGTGAATTCTGAGCTGGATTTATCAAGGGTTGCAAATAATAAAAGTTTCTACGGGTACATTGTCCTGAAGACTAAAGAAAACAATAAACAAGGCAGAAGTTGTGACAACCAACCCAGAGAATACTGAGGAACTCAAAATTTTTTACTTTGGTTTTCAATGTTACTCTCAATTCCTACATCTTTCAAGACTCTGAACCATAAGGCATGGACAGGGACAATGAAGTTACTCCCACTGGAGAAGAAGATTAGGTTCAAGACCATCTAATGAGCTTGAACATGTGCAAGTCTATGAACCTGATGAGATGCATTGCAGAGTCCTGAGAGAACTGGTTGATGTAGTTGCCAAGCCACTCTCAATGATATTTGAAAAGTCATGGTAGCCAGGCAAAATCCTAAGTGACTGGCAGAAGGGAACCAGCATGCCCATTTTCTAAAAGGGTGGGAAGGATGACCCTGGGAACTACCCACCAGTCACCTATACCTCAGTGCCTGGTAAGATCATGAAACTGGTCCTCCTGGAAGACAAGTTAAGACATCAAGATTAAAAACATTAACATGGCTTTATCAGAAGTAAGTCATGCCTGACTAATCAATCTAGTGGCCTTCTACAGTTGAGTGATCACAGCCACATGAGTGGACAAGTGGAAAGCCATGAATGTCATCTCCCTAAATCTGTCAGGCCTTTGAAAAAGTCTTATAAGGGAGTTTATAAGAAAGACAGAGAGACTTTTTACCAAGTCTCTGTCTCTTTTTACCAAGTTTTACAGGACCAGGGACAATGGTTTCCAGTTAAAAGAGATTAGATTTAGACTGGATGTAAGGAGGACATTTTTACAGTGAGGGTGGTGGGACACTGAGCAAGCTGCCCAGAGTTGTGGATGCCCCATCCCTGGAAGTGTTGAAGGTCAGGTTGAGTAGGGCTTTGAGCAATTTGGTCCAGTTAAAGTTGTCCCTGACCATGGAAGAGGGGTTAGTCTAGATCATCTTTAAAGGTGCCTTCCAACCCAAAACATTCTACTAATTCTAGTTAATTACACTAATATGTAAAAGGATGCAAGGGGCATGGAGGTCTCTGGAGAAAAATTAAGAGCCACTACATTATTACAACACCACAGACAAGCACTCTGATCCTATTTCAGCCAATCTATAACTGATTGCATGACCTGAGCATCTCCTTATCATATTTATAATACCTCTTTCATTTGCATGACTAGGTAATTCTGATGCCCAGTCTCATGGACAGAATGGCCTAAATATAGAGTCGGTATCATTCTACTGTTGTGCAAATAAGCATGTGTGATGTCTTTTGGACTGCAAACTCAGTTAGACCAAGGTTTCCTACTCTTTTTTGTTATCCATCACTCCCTGCATTGGCTGCAACAAGCAACCCCAGTGATGGCAGCACCCACTGTTCTGGGCTCCAGGATGTGCTATGTGTCATTTTCAAGTGGACAGAGTGTTGATAATTCTACACAGGACCATGATTTGTATTACACTATCTGAAAACAGTATATCTGAGGCTACAACATACACAGACTGTTGTTGTGTGCTTAAGTTAGGAGATGGGAACATATATCAGCTAAATAAGTTTCTCCAGGGATGCCATGGATTTTAATTGGTTCTTACAAGTTTCGCATGGTGGCAACGGCAGTTACCTCTCAAGCCAGGATGGTACAGTTAAAAGAGTGGGGAATGAAAGAAGCATTTGCAAAATCTTCTGAAACCAGTTATTTTTGGTAAAACTAGTTCTCCATCTATTTGACGGACTTATGTACCTGAGGAAGACAATGTTCCTGATCCTGAGAGCTACCAACCAAAATCATCATTGACTAGGAGTCGCAACATACCCACTGAAGTATGCAGACAGATCAGCAAGCTGGGGACATCAGTCACAGGTGTGAGATATTTATAACTCCCCCAGGATTAAAGATTTCAGGTCCAATTGTCTTGGGGGTCTTGTCATACACCAATGTCATACTATAGGATTAGCCAGAAAAAACACTGGCAGCCTCTGAAGGCTTCATATCTTGGAGGCACTAAGTGATTTGTGTTCATCACCCAGGGAATCACTGGAAGAGCAGATGACTGAACTCAGATCCTGTCAGTGACAGGCAGGTGTCCAAACCAACAGATCAGTTTTGCTGTCTTAAATCTCCTGTTTAAACTTCTGAAGTTTACAAGAGTTCAGGTTTTAATGTGTTGTCCAGGATGTAGTGATATTGTAAACCCATGGAAAAGCTGTAAACCTGCACAGGACTGTGAATTTCATAAATCTAATTCAGGCATGGGTGTGTAATGTACCATGCAAAAATGTATTGCAGTTTTAGCTTGAAAACAAAAATAAAGGAGTTTTAGAGAGAAAAAAGAAAAAGTTTTAGGTAGCAGAAACAGTTTTAGATAGAATAAATAGTAAAACTTTGCCTATTTTCCGCTACTACACTACACACACTTAATGAACTGGGTAAAGCCCTGCATATTACTGCTGAGATCTGTAATTAGTCACTTTAAAAAATGTGTTAAAATCTATTATTCCTCTTTCCTTCTAAAATGGAAACACTGAGACCGCTAGGGTAAATAGTACTGCAAGAGAATTTATTAGATTTATTTGGTACTGGACCTATTTTTAAGGAGTTCTATGGGGAGACTGTAATGGTATATTGTCCTTTCTTAGTGGTTATTTCACAACAACCTAGGTTATACTCTAGAAACTGGACTACATAATTGAGGTTATTTTTTTTTCTATTAGTACTATTACTTTCTAATCAACTTGCTCTATTTTCCCTTTTTACTTTGGTTTGTCGAATCCTTACCCATAATCTGTAATGATTATGTTGCTTTCACTAACAAAACATTCTACTGAACTGAGGTTCATCATCTTTATTGCCCCAAAGTTGATAATTGTTTTAGAACAGTTCAGTGTAAGTGGCATAAGCAGACTGATAGCTTTGTGCAATTGCATGTCAAGTTTTCTGTCAGTAAAGTAAGTACAGAAAGAAACTGTGTGTATATAGCGAACACTTCATCAGCTGTTATCTGCTCCTTGTTGTGTTGTTTCCAACAATATATTTTTTTAATTTAAACTGATCGGGGAAGTAAACAAAGTCACAGTTTACTGTATTTGTAAGAACATTATTAATATCCAAGCTAATATTTACAGTTCTGACACAATCCACGCAATAAAGTTTCTAGTAACATTATAAACACTAAAAAGGGACCCAGTGTAAATATTTAAACGACAGAGATTCTCATCTGGGGTAGGTGGAGGTGGCAGACAGTATTTCAAGTCTGTTGGCCAGGTTCTGACAGAGGGAAGGCAGGACCTGACTCTGATGGAGAAGTCATAAAGCCTATTTTTCCATCATCTGATGTCTCATTTACTATGAGCCAGTTGAAAGGCATGCAGCATTTTCAGACTTTTGGCTTGTATTTCAGAAACTCCTTTCGACACAAACATTTTACAAATTTTCTAATTCTTATTTTTCAGCAGCTCTTGCTTGTATTTTCATTTTGCATGGCAAGATATTTTCGGCTGAAGTGACTGATTATCTTGGTGTAGTTTTAACAATACTTTTAGGGAAACAAATATTTTTCAAATGGCTAATGACCTTCAACAAGCAGAATGAGTCATAGTAACAGATGTGGCATTGCCTGTTACCAGATGTAAGTAAACTGTTGTCTTGTGACTTCCTGTGCAACCTCATTGACTGGTATATGACTGTCTTTCTATTTGTTGCTCTGTTTAAATAATGCAATCACTATAGCCACTCCAAACACGCTTTTGGAGGTTTAATGCAGTGGGCAAAACTGAAAAATGTTGCTAAATTGTAAATTATTTCAGAGGGTCTAAGACAGTTACAAATCATATTTTAGTGGAATACTTCCGAGGCTTTGAGCAACCTGTTCTAGTGGAAGATGTCCCTGCCCATGGCAGAGGTGTTGAAACTAGGTGATATTTAAGGTCCTTTCTAACCCAAGCCATTCTATCATTTACTGCTTTGGGGATCTTTAAAAAGTACTAATAAGAAATAAAGTAAATTGGCTCCTGTTGTGGATGCAGAAATACCACAAAAGTTCTGGATTGCTAGACTATTTATAAAAACAGCACATACAAACCATTTGATTTGTTGCCAAAGAGGAAGACAGTGTAGAAGCAGTAATGGCCCAGAATTGTCCTTTCCTTCCCCTTGTCCCTCTCCTTCCTGCCCTCTGCCTGCCTTCCTATCCCTTGGCCTCCCAACCTTTCTTCCCTCCCCTTCTTCCCTGATACAAGATTTGGGCTATTTTTACTTCTCATTATAGACATAAATGGATTTATACATATAAACTCGGGTTCTCTGTGTATTTCTGAGAAACCGAAACTTAACATCCTACTTAACATCCATTTATGTAATTCACATTTCGTTCCATGGAGTTTCTGATAAAATGGGACTAGTTGGTTATTTCAGTGAAAAATTTTATCTAAAAATCTTGTGTAATTTCAGTGACAATGACAGCTAGGATGTACCACAATAGGACCTACTAGTTTTCCAATAACTAAACTGACTGTTGGCAAAATCTGCAGATTCTTAATAACTACTTATTAAATACTAACATAATGTTAATACATACTTTTTCTATGATAAGCATTCACATGAAATCTACTGGGTTTGATAATAGCAAATATAACACTAAGAACATTGGAAACAGCATCTTCTTCTTAATCTTTAGACAAAGCTTTTCTGAGGTTCTGTTTTACAATGTATTTCATACAGATTAATGCAAACATATTTTGGAGTAGAAGTATCTTACATGAAGCTGAGCAAATCTGAAAATAAGACAGTTAAACAGTGCTAGCTTCTACTTTTAATTCCTGACTAAAAATACAGAATTTGTCTCAGGGGCAGTATAATATTCTCAGGAAAGTCATACAAGCTGGTTAGATTAAAGAGGAAAAGAAATTCATAGTGATTCATACTTTTTAACCACTGAATATAGACTATTAGAAAAAAACACCTATTTGTCAAGTACTGAGATAGCTACAGAATTGAGGAATGAGTTCCAGTTGCTTTAATCTATCTGGTTTTGAAGTAGAAAGATATAGTTTTCATTTCCATTGAGAGCATCCCATTATGTCTTTCTGGGTTGGTGAAACTGCAAAAATACAGCAGACATAGCTTTTATGTACCCAGTATTTGAGAATCCTGTGCTAGGAAAGGAGTGGCTTGATGCCATCCCTCTTTCCCAGAGCAGTTGCAAAGCACGCTAATGTTCTTGGTGCTGAATCAGTAACTCAAAGACTGGTATGGCCAGTGTATTACTGGAACAATTTTGATGCTATAATATATGCCAGAAATCACACTCCAGAAGAAATGGAGCATTTGGAATTTCTTTGAAAGATGTCTTCTGCTTTGGCAGTAATAGATGAGGTGATTCACAAAGATTTGCATTGAAGAAGTTCTGTCAAAATGTTAGAATTCTTTAAATTTTTAATAACGCCCAAAATACACTGAATAACATATTTCACACTGTCATGCCATTGAAGTGAGTTGTATTCACAGTTAGCAGAATTTTCCCTAAGTAATAATAAGTATGTATCCAAGAAGCAAGGGAATAATGCACTGTTTGAGATGTGATATTAACTACTATATTTTAATTAAATGAAATGGTAATGAAATAATATATGAAAAAAATCTGTCTTTTAATGAAACCCACACATGCATCAAGAAGATAACACAGTGCCAACCCTAAGCTTGAACCTAATACAGGTTTGATCTTTATATGCATTCTATGTTATTTTAGCAATGATTATCTTGTTTCTTGCCTTGAAATCTAAAATAGTAGCAGAGAACAGAAATGTAGTCATTAGGTAGGGAAAAATTTGAACAGAAATTAACAGGTTATCCAGGGTGTGTGAAACTGCATGTATTTGGACAATATTTCTGATAAAAAACTTCTAATTGTGAACCTTTCAAATGGTTTCACCTTTTACACTGCTGAGCACTTGGTGTCTTTTGATACTAATCATCAACTATGTATATGTTTTATCACCTTCACTTTATAATGAATCTCATTTAAGCACAACTTACTTTCATGAAAGAAAACACGTGATTAGTGTTTTAATAGTTTCTTAAGTACTCTCTGCACTCCCTCCTTCGCAGTTTCACTGTATGAAGATACCCTCTAAAAACGTCTTCTCCTACCTCTCAGTGTACCCCCCCTTTTTTTTGGTTGTTCAAATGAATCTATAAATCTCCGCTCTGGAGTCACTAGATGTCATATCTGAAATCTTTGATTTGACTTTACCATTGCTAGTCTTTCACATTTTCACCACTCTCTGGTAGATATT
Organism: Campylorhamphus procurvoides; assembly: GCA_013396655.1. NCBI lineage: Eukaryota > Metazoa > Chordata > Aves > Passeriformes > Dendrocolaptidae > Campylorhamphus > Campylorhamphus procurvoides. The sequence goes on along the minus strand of WBMV01006632.1, from coordinate 635,135 downwards.
TTCTCTAAAATGTCTTTGCATTTATCTGCTTTTCTTTTTACTTTCATTCTCTTTGTTTTGTCTGCTGCCTTTGATTCTGTAATACTATCTCATCATTTTGTCCAATATGCTGTACTTTGCTGTGTTTTTCTGTTTTCTCTGTATATTTTATCACCAGCTAACACATGACTTATGTAGCACTGATGATTCCACTCCAACATCTATCTTAACTTGTATCACTTCTGCAACAAGAAAATAAACTTTTCACAGGTAGTGGGCCTAATCCTCTAGTGTCAGTTTTTAAAACAGAATTCTTAAAAATGGATAAAAAATATTTAAGCATCTAAACCCCATTCAGTTGAACAGTTTTGAAGAGAACTTATTTTTAGTGTAGCACTTCACTAAAAGTGTAGCTTTTAAATTTGAAAGAATACTTGTAATATTTATGTGACAAAGTATATAAGCGATGTTGAATATTTTTTTCCCCACTATGCAGAGCCAAGGTACTCCTCTGGCTGACGAAGTTGCATCCTGGAGTTTTTCCTTCATCCTGTCTCTTTCTTACTTTTTCTTTGAGTGGTATCTAGGAATTAGGGACTTAAATATCCTTGAAGCATGGGTCCCAGTAGTTCTCAGCCCTCATACTTAATTTGTAAATCTCTACCCCAGAGCTATATGAGAACAAAACTTCAGTTTGACAATCAGGAAAAGAGAGAGCTGAGGGAAACATCTTTGAAACACTCCTAGTCTATATCTCAGCAGTCTAAAGCATGCCTTCAACCCTCAAGGCAACAGAAGGGGTTACAATGAATTCATTAGCCCCATTAAATTCTGAAGTTCTGAAATTAAGTCCTAATGTACACCTAGAATTCTTGAATATACTGTTGCTTGCATAGTTGCCTGTCTTAATACTTAGAGAAGATATACCCTACAAACTACAAATTTGGAAACAGGAAGAATAAACAGGACCAGGTCTCAGGAGACTGTTAGCATTTTTGGAAAGGAGATGAAGGAATAGTCTGGTTTGCTGAGCCATACAAAATCAAAGCTACAAAGGGCTACTATTTGTCCAGCTCAAAGTATATCCAAAGAACAGACACCATGGTGAGGTAAAAATAGCTTAAAAGACAATGTTGACCTAGAGGAAACGGTTATCCCTAGATAATTAATAAATTTAGCTTGGAAGTTAAAGAAACATTACTAACTATGAAAGTAGTAAGGTACTGGCAAATCCTTTTAGCAGGAACAATAGAGTCAAGAAACTTAACAGGTTTTAGGGTAGGAGTTGTTCACGTGATGAAGAATATGGTCTTACCACTTGGGCTATCAGACGACTGAATTTAGTGAAAATCTCTTTTAAAAAAACTTTGAAGTTTCCTCACAAAAAATGTCATGGTGACTTGAAGTTTTGATTTTGAAAAAAATTAGGTTTTTTAGCTGAGAACCATTATCGAACATCGAGAAAATTCGGACTGCATCCACATTAACAAACTAGCACACTGTAATGTCGAGTTACCTGCTGCAACAACAATCTGTGAACTTGACAAATTTCATGCTACCAGCACTCTACAACAGCACTGGAAAACAACTCAAACTACACTGGTAAGTCACAAAGTCTACCAAGACAACTCCTTCTCAGGTTCCATGATTTTAAAGCTAAGGATGTGGTGCTGTAAAACTTCAACTAGAACTTAGACTATTTTTGTGTACACATCTATTTTCTGTTTACTGAGAGAGAAACTCCACCTCCAAAGTGACAGATGAACAGAATTATGTAGCGATGTTAAATAACTTTTGTAGGGAGAAATGTCCAAATTTCCTGATTGTTGAGAGGTTAGTAAGCTATTCTTTGTTTCCTCAAGTCACTAAGCAATCTGGTCACAAACAGTGACTGAGTTGTTGTGCTTGGTGCGTTTCAGCAGGCTGGGCAAAGATGAACTACAGAATAAAAAGATCCAACCATCCGTGTTCAATGTCAGTTTAGGAGACTTTATCTCAATTTCTTTATCTAAAAATCTATTTAGATAAAATTTATTTTAATCTAGAATAAGTATTTTCCTAAATATTTAATTGTTGTCCATCTCCTATGTGATCAAACTGATAGAAAAGCTTGAAAATGTGACTCTGATCCACAACTCTAAACCTTTGCTTGAAAACCAGTAAGGCTCACATATTCTGAAGAAAGATGAAATTGCACAGAACTTAAATTTGTGATACTGCTTGGAGTGTATGAGCTACTTTCCCCAGACCGACAATTATTTTTTCTAGTATATGTGGTAAGACAGTGAAGTTGATAGATGGTAGCACAAGGGCTCATTGTTCTCTATCAAAATGCTGATCACAATAACTATCCCAGCTTCAGAGAACTGCATAGTCTGACTTTCAGTCTAATGCAGATGGGGCCAAGGAGTCATTTGAGAATTAGTTCAAATGAACTGAACAATTTTGTGGCACTTTGAAAATAAAGTACAGAAGACAAAATAAGATTCATTTTAAAAAAGAAGACATATGCCATTCTTACACTGTCCCATATTGCATTAGGTATCGATCACAGTCCACTAGTTTTTATGTGGTAATTCTAATTTTTTAAACATTTATTAGTAAAGAGAAATTCAGAAGTAGGCAATATTCCTCTTCAGTGATGTTTAGATTTTCCATTAAAAGCAATTAGTTCACTGCAAATAGGTAAACAAGTACCCTCCAGTGACTACCTGACAAACTGAAACTACTCTAAGATATTGCATTAGAAGAAGACTTCTTGTACGGAAGGTACATTTGCAGCCAGAATTGAAAATGGATGGGGTTGGATTAGAAGTATTAAAAAAAGAAAGCTTCAAGGATCCCTTGATAAGCATCAATGCTCCTCCCACAGTGAGCAATGCATACCTACCTCTTTTAAATAAGCATCTGTCCACACAAAATGAGCCACCAGATGATACAAGGTGGTGGCTTCTCACATCACAAGAACTTACTGATATAAGCAGCAGATAAGGATTCAAACAGTTATATCTTTGTGTTCTTTATATATGTGTTGCTTCAGAGAGAAATCGCCTGCAAACTCCTTGAATGGTAAGCGTAATATAGTTTTCCTGTAGCTCAGACTCTGTGACTCAAGTTTTTGTTGGGCCTATTTTTCTTTTGCTTGTAGGCAGGTTTCTTTGCTAAAAATACAAGGTAGAATTTTTTTTTTCATTCATATTGAAATGTAAATTTGGCATAATTTCAGCTAATTGAAAAACTGTATGGTACATGTTTTAGTTGATTTTCATAAAGTCTACTTTTTCCAAGCAAGAAGATGCAACTAATATACAAATAATATGACATCCTCTCATGTTAAATGTGAATTTATGTTTCTTTTTGTTGGCAAAAGTTTTCACAATCTGTTTTTACTTTTTGGCCACTAGACATTGTTTATTTCCCCAGTATATCCAAATGAAACAGAACTGGATAAATACAAATACTAAGCATTGTACCTACCTTACTGGTAGATATTAACTTTATTTCTAAGCAATGTTCATAAAAAAATGAAATATTCAGTTGAATTTGTTAAGGCTAAAATAGACTATTATTGCTGAGAGTCTGGTCATAGTTTCATACGTACTAAATGTGAAATAGAAGGTTTCAAACAAATACTTTTATCTATTCCATTGAATAACTTAATCTTACATAACTTAATCTTAGTCAGTAAGACACAATGTCTGACTGACTTGATATGGCTACCATCCTTCAGGTAGAAAATTAATGTCCAGGACTGGCAGAAATCAAGTCAATAGTCAACAAGTCTTAAAGAATAGCTAAAATATGCAGTACTGGACTTTTAGTAATTTCATTAAGATATTTTTGCCTTTTCCTTCTTTCCTAAATTGTATTTTTTTAAACTGACCAATTTAAAACAAAACTGTATCTTTTCATATTTTAAAAATTCTTGTATGTACATGTCATTTTTGCTCAATTATATATGTAACCATTTTCAAGACAACGCTTTCTTTAGTTTTAAAATAACCTTATTCACACTATATAACACACATTTCAATAAAACTTATTTTTGGTAAGTCTTTTTTCGTAACCTGATGGAAATAGAGTTTAATATACCAACAGTTATGCTTCATTGTTTCAGTGCAATTGCATGGACAATTCATTGTGAAGAAATAAAAGTGATACAGACAACTTGCAAAGTAAATTATTGATATTTGAAATAAGTGAAAACCTGAGGTGTAATCTGACATAGAAAATAGAAACTGCATTCTATTTTGGAAAAAGATATTTGTTGCAGTTATAATGGGCTGGGATGAACCATAGAAAGCACTTCCTGAAGACTTTCAGTGTTGGCTGTTTCTGCGATATAGATTCAATTTGTTATTCCCAGATACTTACACAAGCGGTTAAGGTTAATCACTGGAAATGTAGGATCCAGATCTTTCTTTAGTTATCAGAAATCATGGAAGTGCTTTCAAAATATGCTTGTATGTAAAAGAGTTAGAGAATTAAGTGAAATCTCTCTGTTCAAAAAAAAAGAAAAGAAAGTGTAGTGAGCAGACGCTATGAAGAAGACAGACTTTGGCCATATAATTAATAGGTGCAGAAAAATAGTCATGTCAGGAGAAGAGAAGAAAGAGGATTCAGCAGCCTTGAAATACAAAGAAGGCAAGGGAGAAAAACAGACAAGAAAGGAAATAGCAGGAAGGGGACACAGTCATAAATATCGGTTAGAAATGCCAAGATGAAGACAGATGGAGATCAGGTGTGCTATTGTTTTACTAATGCTACTTTTCCATGTTTAAGGTTGTCACCCTTCATTCTCTATGCTTGCAAACTGGTGACAGAGAAAACATCCATGACATTATCCAACAGTGGTTCCCAACAACTATGGGTATGGAAAGGTTTGAGTACTCTGGTTTAACGGTGAGATGCACTGAACTCTGAGGAAAATAGTATCAGTATAGCCCCCCTGAAAATGCTGATACGCATTTTTCACAATACTACCTACTTTTATGGTCCTAAAGCCTAATTCATTTCTCTGCTTTTTGGGGTTTCCTGTCCTACTTGCCCTCCAAGCTGAGACTTCACTACTTCATTCTGATTTGAAGCACTTTCTAGCACAAATCATATTTGATACAATAGTCATTTTCTACAAACATGAATAAGTATGTACACCTACCTAGTAATTTGTAGCATATTTCCATTGCTATTTTAATCATTAACTATCAGATTTCTTTTAGAAAACATCTTAATTTATATCAAACATCTGAGAAAGTGGGGAAATTCCAAGACAGTGAGCTTAAAATTTCGTGCCTATTTTCATTAGGAAATAAAGTACGCATGGGAATATTCAACAGAACAGTAAATAATGCAACTAATACAGTTGTGATGAGGAATTATTCCTTTCTGTTACTGCATACAGTAAAGCCCAGTACATCCCTAAAGTGGTCTATGAATTACTGGGACAATTCTGTAGAAGAATAGAATAGTAGAAAAATAGAAGAGTATTCCTCTGTAGAAGAGTAGAAGTTGTGTGATTAGGTGTCTTTACAGAGAGCAGATTTGGTTGGATAGCATATCCAAGGGAGAAAAGGATTTCTAAAAAGACAGACTAATGTATGAAAAGTGCCATGGCAATAAGTGTACTGTTCCCTGACAGGCATGGCAGCACATATACTGAGCAGGAAAAATCTGTGGATGTATGTTAGGACAGCAGTGGTGATGTAAAATACGCAGCTGATGAGGAAAGACCAAGTGGCACTAAGAAATAATGTTTCTGAATGTATTTCTAGTCAGTAAGAAAATGCCTGAATTAGAATGCAGGTCTGATTTAGGCTTCTGAAATCTAGGAGTGTCTTGCTGAAAACAAATACTTGCCTGACCCTTATATGTATAAATATCCTGAGGTACCTGTATTTTCAACCTTATCTAGTTGAAAATGCCTCTGCTCATTGCAGATCAGACTAGATGACCTTTAAAGGTCCCTTGCAACCGAAACTATTCTCTAATTTTAGATATTGTATTACCAAAATTTTCCAATTTTTCTAGATTTGGTACAACTGAAGGTATGTCTTTACAATACCCCACATGGAAATAATCTTGTCAATAATAAGCAGTGTAATGCATAAATACCGTGTCTCAGTCTGATTTGACTGAGTTTCTGGAGCCTGATCATTCAGCTTTTCCTAAATTTCATGGTAAGGAAAAGCCCAGGATGGAGTTCCCCACTTCACAGATGGTTTCTAGGTTTGGTCAGTGGTAATAGAATGTGAAACCACAAAACCAATGCTGGAGCAGGAACAAGAATGTGAGTTTTTCAGTGTGATGGGGAACCAGGTGTCAGCACTTTCAGCCTGAGAGTCTCTGGCTGTACAGTTGCACAGCTCCAACAGGAGGAGAGAACTTCACTACCAGAAAGCAAGCTGCCATTTGGTGACCATGGCTGTTTTCATTAAAAAGCGGAGAAAGTGTTTCTGTCTCTTTAGTTTGAGGGAGTCATATGCACGGCATGTAAGAGGCCCTTCAATTGTTTGCCAGAGACAGCTTAGCTCCCAGCTTCACTGGGGGATTACTGTCTGAACTGGGTATCTAAATCACCCCTCACCTGCACACACTCCACTCTGAAGCATCCAACTCTCACAGGGACAAAGGGTTACATTCGCTTTTGCTGCCATGCACCTTAACGTTGTCTAGACCCAGCATAAGGTTTGTGTCTAGTAGGTAACTTGAAGTTAGTTGCTTTAATTAATTGCTGGACTGTACTGGACACCTTAGGAAGTATCCTTGCCAAGAATGTTCTCATGGAGTGGCAGGAAACTAGTTATTACAATAGATACTAACCAAAAGATCAATTTATACTTACTTTCAAAGCATAGATTTACTCTATGGGCCTCTACTTATATTTCTGCTTGTCCAAAGTATTAAGAGTAGGACTCAAAATCTGTAAGATATTATTTCATATAGTATTTTATCATCAGAGAAAAAAGACTCTGCAGTGTAATAGAATGAATTATTGTTTTCTACATCCTGATCTTTTTTCTTTTTTAAATTAGGCATCTAATAAACCTGTCAATAACTTAAATCCTACTGGCATGTTCCTTACTACAGCAAAATCTCAAAACCAAAGAATGCAATGAAAACTCCACTACACATAAGTGTAAAGTGTTAGTCAAGTTGATCTTGCTTGTTTAAAAATGGCAGTAGCACTTTTTTCTCCATGGCAAGTACAAACATGTTTCTGAAAATTTCTAGGGGACAATGCATTCTTGTTTGTTTCGGCAGTAGCTCAGATTAATTTCTGGATGGCTGTAATCAATACCTGAAGTAGTATAATGAATTCATTTGGCTTACTGAATTAAGCTGTCTCACAAATTCCTTAAATATAATTTTACACATCATAGTTTATACAATACTGGTGCCAAATAAATTACACCCGAAGCAAAAAAACCCCAACATACAGTACATCCTTTTTATCACTTGAATTTATGGTTCCTGGGTCTGAAAAATTAACAACATTGCAATACTGTATTACTAAGGCGACAGTACAGTGCATATTTACTGTATATACAATTTAACTATTAAACAATCATGTTTTTAATGAAATGCTGGGCTATGATTGCCTCAGTCAATTTTGCTTGTACTAATGGATCTACTTCTACCATTAGCAAGATCATGTTTGAAATAAAATGGTATAAATGTATTTTAATCCACTCTTGGGAAACATAGCTGTATGAAAGGTTACTCTTCGACTACTTCTGTGAATTAGTTCCTTATGTCAAATCATTATGCAGAAATAAGAGCTGTGGTCAGCCCACTTAAAATTCCATTTGAATCCTACTGGGAATGGAAAACCTTTGTACTATTTTTTATGCTCTGAACATTTACTAGAACACTGAAAACTTGCAGTAATTTTGAAAGAAGCTGGCAGTATTGTCAGATTCAAGAAAATAACTAAAACTATGGTTGTTCAAGGTTCATGGCTTCTATTGTTTCACAGAATTACTTTGACTGCAGTTTAGGGAATTTTAAGAAAAAAGGATGATAGATTTACTAATACTTACTGATATTTTAGTGACACCTCTATTTCCAGATAATGATTCCTACAGAAAATAGCATTTTTTTCCCTTATACAATATCCACGCTGTTGGGTTTTATTTCTTATAAAGAAGACTATGGGCAGCAGAAAAATCAAGGCCAGACTAAGAATTCAAAGGGACCTCACCATGGGAAGGTGAACAACCTCACCAACTGGGGCTACTTCTAATTGAGGTAGTGTGAAAAGTATTTAGTAATAGAGACAACTCCTCCAGTGTCTTAATCCCAAGACATATAACTAGAATCTCTTCTGGCACTAATGGCTAGCTTTCATGAGTATAGCATTCTTGCTATAGTATAAATGACCCTCTTTTGGTCACAATTAATGATGACATATCAACAAAAATGTACCTTAATGCACTGCTGTTGAACATAAGCAATACATATGGCTACAGCAGGATGAGGGCAGGGGGGAGGAAAGAAAAGATTTTGTCCCATTTTTTAATGTTGCCTGATAATTAGCAGGATCAAGGCTCTACACCACAGGCACTTAAACCTGCTCATTTAGTTGATCTAAGACTATTTATTTAAGGTTTTATAACTTAAGCAACTTACTATAAATGATTCTGGAGTTAAAGGCTCTGGGATCAAAACATCAAATACAGTGTTTGTAGAGAGAAGTCTGGTGTGACACATACCAGTGAAACTCTCTGAAGGAATCAGCAAGCATAAATGGTACAAATTATGTCAGTGATAAGTGGATTTGGGAAAGTTCTCCAAAAATTTTTTTCCTCACAGTCTCTTAATGAAACTAAACTATCCTAGGATGGGTAAGAATTTCCTGAATTCGGTTAAGCATTAAAAAATAAGAAGTAGGAATACAGCTTTGCAAAGCAAGGAACTCCCTTAGGATCCCTAAAAGTCAGTGTTGATATAATGGTGCAAAGACCTTCTGAAGATCTGGGAGGCACTACTGAATTTTCAGAACAACTAAAAATGCAGATGACTGTAGGAGATCTGAAAAGATTGGTGATACAGTAATAAAAGTTGGATAAAACTCACTGTTGATAAATTCTAGGTGAGTACGTAGAGGAAACATAACCGTAACTAGCCTCATGAGTGTGCACAGCACGAGTGCTATTTATTTATCTATCACAAGTCAGAAAAGGGATTGTGGTGGAGCCACAAAAAAATCCAAAGAAACTTAACTCAGTGGCTTTCAAAAAAACCCCAAATAGATTTGTGAACATTTATGATAGAAATGAAGAAAAAGTTTTGACAAACAATACTATTGATCAGATATACCTTAACTGTGTAGGACTTGCCATTCTATTTCAAAAAGGACATGGAAAAGATTCAGAGTAGCAGGATGTGGCTGTACAGAAATTAAAAAGCGGCATCTGTAAGAAGGAAAACCATATGAACAAAACACAATCAGTGAGAAAAGGGCTGGAATAACTTTGTGAAATTACGAGCACTAACAGGGAGGAAAAAATGTGGAAGACCGCTCCATTTCTCAAAAAAAGAAAAAGCACTAGGGAGCCCTAAGTGAAGCCAGCGGTCAAAGAAAGCATTTTTTACAAATATATAATGAAATTATGGCACTTAGTGCCACAGGATATTGTGGCACAGACAGTACAAAGTGGATTTAAAAAGGGAACGAACAAAATAATGGACAACTGTTTGTTGACGGCTATTAAATCGGCTGTATGGGGGGTGACAGTAGGTTTTGGCAGTCCTTAGCCAGCCGCTTGCCGCAAACCATGAACATAAAGGCAAAAAAATCACCCTCTAGGACTCCTACTGCTTTTCCTCTGCCTGTCCTCTGCCTGACTTTTGATAGCGCTGTTCATCTTACGCTAAGTAAACTGTTAGTTTCCCGAGTTACACGTTTCCGTAAGCACTGACTCAGTTACGGGCGCTGTAGGGATTAACCCTTTGAAACACCTCCTGCTGCTTCTTTCTATACTCCTCCTACAGCTTCCTGGCCCCTCTCCAAACTTGCCCATAAAACAAATTCTGCAAGAAACTTTCATGGCTACAAAGTAAACGCTGAGAAGCTAACACTAGTAAACTCNCTCCCCCGCCGCGGCGGGGTGTGCGGGCGCGCCCCGGCCCCGCCGTCACTCGGTGTGTCGCCCCGCAGGTCTGCGGAGCGGACGGGGCGGGCGCTGCTCGGAGCCGGCCGGGCGGGCGGCATGAAGCGCTCCCTGCTGCGGCTCTGCCGGTCGCGGGAGAAGGCGGCCGCGTCCAGCGCATACCAGGGCGTCGTCTGCGAGGCGGACGCCGCCTCCGTCGCCTCGCAGGATGTCTTCAAGGTGCGTGCGGAGGGGCGCGGAGGGGGCGGCCGGACAGCGCGGGTGGCGGGGTGAGGGGCAAAGGTGGAGGGTGAAGGTGGGACTGCGGAGTGAGCTGTGCGGGTTCGGCAGTGCTCGTGTCCCGGGGAGCCTTCCCTCCGGGACAGCCTTTCCGCTCACTCAGTGGACTCGGGAGGGAAGGTCTGTGCGGGATGAGACAGGCTGGGAGTTGACCTGGCCGTGGTGTGTGAAGGCGCAGGATGCCCGGGTGTTGTCTGGCCAAGTCTGGACTGGGGTGTGCGGGGAGGCAGGAGGGGAGCAGGCGAAGGAGAATGTGGGTGGTGAGTGGCAGGGGGCTCAGATCCCCCTTGGGCAGCGCTTAATAGAAAGGGAACCCCTCTTAGAGGGAGGTCCAGAGCTCGTGGCAGGAATGAGGAGGCTATCTAGCAAAAATGCCCCTAAAAGAAAGTTTAGAAGCACCAGAACTGTTATGGAGGGACAAAGAACCAGCAGTGCAACCTGTAAGTATGAAACTGCAGCCAGGAGGACATAAAATCGCCCCATTTTTAATAGAGAGTAGGATGAGAAGTGATGTATTTGTATTGCTGATGGGAGAATTAGGCTAAACTTTGGAGAGGCCTTTTTAAAGGGTTAGAATAATGAAGCAAAAGGAAGAAGTTGCTTACAGGATTGAAAGACATGGATAACTTTGGAGACTTTTGAGAGCAAGCTAAACAAATATGGCAAAGTTTGTAGATGTGTTTAGATACCTCTTGAGGTCATTTCCAGCCATGTATGGTTTCTGTGTGCTATTTGTAGTCATGAGCAACACCTCTTCAGCATAAGTTGTGGGTCATTGCTCTAGTGGGTGATCTGCTATTACAGAGCTGTTCAGGCAAAGGAGCTGCAGTTTAAAATAGCAAACAGAAGTACTGAGAACACTTGAGTGCTTCTTTTCCTATTTTGCTAATGAAACACTGCTTTATTGGCTAATAAATCTTACTTTTGTTCACAGACACATTTTGTTTTACATTGAAGAGTAAATCCAGTGTGGAGTGGCAAAATGTGGTCTAAATCAATAGAAATAATAAAGGTAGACTATTAGAAGGAACAGAAAACATTAGACTCTGTAATCAGGTTTTCTTAATAGCTTTTTGATGTGTATAAAATGTATAGATATTTGAGTATATGATCAACCTGTTAATTTTGTGACAGTTGCATCATCTTAAATACCCAGTCCACAATTATATAATTTGTTTTCTATTAGCTTTTTATAATTGCACTTTTGAAGCAGATGCTAACCCTGTATTTGGTCTCACTCTCCTGAATCTTTAAAAACATTTATAACATTATTGACATGAGTAACCTCATTCAGGTCAGTGGGATTATTAACCTGAATGAAGTTAAACACGTGCTCAAGCACATGAATGGGCTGCCCTGTAATGTATATTTTTTTAATGACAGCAAAAATTGTTAAGACTTTGTGACTCAGGGGATCCTGGAGAGTTCTTTTTTCTTTTTTTTTTTTTTTCTTTTTTTTGAAGCTGAGAAGGGAACAGTGATTTTAGGGGATTTCCTTTTCTTATCCTTTGCTTGCTTACACATCTTTGGGAAGGTTTACATTACTTTTGGTATGCATTTTTCTCCTTTATTTTTTCCCCAGATTTGTTGAATTGTTTTCCTTTTTTATTGTCTCTTAATTTTAATGGCTATTTGTTAGGCTCATGCCCTTTCTACTGCAGTTTTTTTCTATCACTTTTCTGGACTCTGAATCACTCTAACAAAAAAAAATATTTGGAGAGTATGGTAAAGTAAGAATCAGCAGGATTCCCATAGTGGGTTTTTGTAAATCACTGGACCCGGAATGTATCAATCCGTCAGTAGGTTCAGCTCTCAGAGTATCACTGTGAGGATACTGTGTTGTTTCAGGCTGAGATAGTGGCCTGTGGGATGCTCTAAGCATGATGCTGAAATTAGAAAATATGTTGGTTGCTCTGACATAAAGAACATCACAGAAGTCTGATGGCAGAACTTGAAAGCTTAGGATGGAAGGGTCTCTGTAGAAAGATCCAAGGAAGGAATTTATCCAGGTTATTATTTTTCCTCCCTGTTGAATTCATTTGATGTGGTCAGTGCAGGAAGGAGTATAAAAATGCAAGTGATGAGTCTGCTTGTTTGAGATTTTCCATGGTAGAGGGAGGATCTTGAGCTCACTACAGAAGAGTAAGTAATGTAGTCAAGCTGATTGCAAGGTCGTTTTTTTGTTTGTTTTGGCCTGGGGGGAAAGTTTTTTTGAGGGTTTTGTGTGTGTGTGCTTTGGTTTTGGTTTTTTGGTTTTTTTTTGTTGTTTTTTTGTTTATTTTTGGGTTTGTTTGGGGGGGTTTGTTTGTTTGTTGGTTTGTGGGGTTTTTTTGTCTTTTTTTTTTTTAATTTTGTACTCTTTCTCATCTGGGTCTGATTTTGCAATTGATTAAATCAATCTGAGTTTCACTGTTGGCTCAATCTGATCAGGGTTTTTGAACTTCTGTATAAAACCAAACACCTGGGGAAGAATTATTGAATGCCCTTAGAAACACGTTATAGCATTACTAACTTGCCTTTTAGGAGAGTCAGAAAATGAGAATATCTGTATCCAAAATAGGTTATTTCAGATGGAAGTGCCTGTAGGCTGCGGAGCTTCATTAAGAAGAATCGTTCTGGGCTTACAAAAGTGGATGAATTAAATGCTACCCCACTGCATCATGCTGCAGAAGGAGGACAAATAGAACTAATGCAGTTGATCATAGACGATTCTTCCTGTCAAGGTAACACGTTTTTTATTAACTATTTTATTTAACAGAATAAAAAAGTTCAATAATCAGAATGTCTGTATTATCTTCATTCAAATATAATTCAAACTGTCTGCCGTAGTTTGCACTGTCTCAGGTGGTTTCAGTCACCCTTGTTATGTTAGGACTGTTTTGTCTCTAATGCTGTGATCAATATTGTCTTTGTTTGAAACTCAGATTTACCCTCTTCAGATATGAAAAATACCTTCAGTGATGTACAGTAGGTCTGACTTTGTGCTCCTTATTTATGATATGTCTGTTATATAATAAGTTTTGTGAATGACATCGAATTCCACTGACAGCCTAGAGACTACTGAGCAAATCTACAAGGGTCCTGAAAAGCTCATTTTTTCATCTAGTGATGGCCATTTTAATTTAAGATTATTCTGGCTGAAATATTTCCCTCTTATTTTCAGTATATATTTTTGTCCCTTTTTTTTTTTTTTAGAATATTTATCTAGGTTTATCTTCAGCTTTGAAGCTCAAAATGTGTATAGAACAGATCACTTTTATAACTAGTGTGCATTTATTTACTTTTGTGTTATTAAGTGAAACAGAATAAATAATGTATAATTTTCTTCCCCTTTGCAAGCAATTATTTGTTATGTCTTATTTCAGTTATACCCACTCATTTGTTCTGTGCAACCTCTAATGCAATGGCTGCAAAATCAAATAAAAAAAGCAAAAGAAGATTTGAGAAATGAGGAAAATGAGCTCACTCTTGGGGTGAGAAAAAAGGTGTATAACAACGGGCAAGAAATAGACACTGCATGACATGAATCTTTTGCTTTAATTCTTCTAGGAAATGTAGTAGCACAGATCTAAGCCTTCATTGAAGAAACTCTTTTTTTTTTTCTTTCCTCCCAGTGCAATCAGAACATTTAACAGTTTTGCTTTTGTTTTTGGTTTGTTTTCTCCCCTTGACCTAGTTTTAAATGTAATGGATTCCTCTGGCAATACCCCACTGCACTGGGCCACAAAGAAAAACCAGATTGAAAGTGTTCGTTTGCTTCTCAGCAGAGGAGCCAATCCAAACATTCTCAACTCCAATATGATGGCACCTTTGCATATGGCTGTTCAGTCCCTGCATAATGAAATTGTGAAGGTAAGTCTAAAGTCCACGTAAATACACATACTTGATAAGCAGCTTAACAGCAGCCCTGTGTAGAACACCAAGACCTTGTTGATATATCCCGTATTTCCTCATATGTTTTCTTTAGCAAGCAGGATGTGTAATATATGATGCTTATAGAAGTGTTTGTGTCTTAGCACAGCAAGTAAAAAGTAACTCACCAATTTATAGAAATATTGATATTTGTGCTATGATAGTAGCCAATATGTTTCATGGAAAATGTTTTTCAATTTTTCAAACACAACAAATTTTCTTTTAAAATGTTCTCTTTAACAGTAAAACTTTATGTAGATGTGTTATTTCAAATTATAATGCTGTGGTTTGGGTTTTTTTTACAGTTATTTATGAAGTCTTAGAAGTATCCACACTTTCTTGAAACAAGTGTATTTTTCCAATAAAAACCAGATTAAAATTAGTGGGAAAGCACAGTTCTTAAAACCAACAGTCTAACAATGAATTGAGTAGTAGCAGAACTACCTGCAACTAAAAATCACAAAAATATATTGGGAAGAAATTACTAGGGTGCTCATATTGGAACTTGTAAAATAGCAACAGCATCGAGATTTTAAGTAGCATGATTTTTTAACCATTTGTCTAAATGCAATGAGAACGTTTTCACTTCACATCCAACATTTGGATAGAATTTTAGAATTTGTAAAGTTATTCAATGAATTAAGTGAATGCAACCTTAACATTGCTTTTCCCTTTAAGCTTTTCTTTTAATTCATCTCAACAGAAGAAAGAAACACCTATACCTGAATTCAAGACTCAGAGTCCTTTAGAAATGTTTCCATGTCCTCACATCTTTTACAAAATCTGTATTTATTATGAATTAAGAACAATAAAATCTGAAATACAAAGCCAGTTTTCTTTTACAGCTGTTTTTGAGCTCTCTGGGCCTCATTATTTTCCCCCACTCTGTTGTTTATTCAGGCTAATTCTCCTTTGGTTTTTATTGTCAAATTGCCTGAGAATGATTCAAATGTGCCAGTTCCTTTAGTACAGAAAAACAAAAAAAATTACTGGAGTTACGGAAAGAGAATTAAATAAATATGTAGCTAGGGAATAAATATGCAGTACAATATGGTTATTATTTCCAGATCCTTTGCTTCTCAAAAAGTGCTGAAAGCAGTCATAGAGGGACTTGATGATACTGATAGCTCAGTGACAGCTGTTGGCATAGAGAATGGAGCAAGATTTCAGGACTGGCAGGGTCTCAGTTTTCATCAAGCACCAACTCCCTCCATCTTACATAACTGTCCAACAGATACCTAATTGAGCAGATTGCCATTTGACTGGGAATATAGAATATTGCAAGACATTATAACAAACTTCAGTTGAAAATCGCCACCTGTAGTTTGCTACAGAAAATATTTTCTCACATTATTGGGGAAATTGTTAAATCAGACTTTAAAATACTCTGCAGCTATGTGCAGAGTTTAACCAAGTTGTCCAGCTGTCTGCTGGAAAGAGCTGTACTTTGCTTTGTATATTTTTACCTGCATTTTTCGCCTGCATATTTTTACATTCTCCCACATTTTTTCCCTCCTCTGCCTATGTATTGTGGGCCTTTGGCATGCAAAACGAGTAAGTTGCAAGAGTACTATGGGTGCTAAACAGCAACGATAATGGACTAGGCTTTTGTTGTTGTGTTTGACTTGTGATTGACTGAATATTTTCTTAAACATTTAGATTTTAGTCCAGCATAGCAGTACGGATGTTAATTTGGAAGGTGAAGCAGGCAACACACCTATCATGGTAGCATGTTACAAGGATAATCCTGAAGCGCTGACACTCCTGGTATGTATAATTATCCATAATTTTGATGTGCTTCTGTCTGCCTTGATGCAGTATTATTCTGTGCCTTTGTTCTGTCTTTGCTAAATGCAGTAAGGTTAATCATGAACCTAGTATTTAAGTTGCTTTGCATGGGTTACTAAGAAACTTCAATCTTTTCAGAGCATATAAATGGTGGATATCTGAGGGGCTGACTGGCAGACTTCAGGGAAAAAAAACTGCTTTGGAAGGTCATTCACAAAATGAAGGAAATGCTTGTTTAGATGTATGGATATAACACGAAAAAGATGTTTGTTTATAACCTTCATAAGTGCATATTCAACATAGAAAACAAAAGGAGACAGCTACCCAGGAGGCTTTATCTGGTATAGTGTGTTCATTTGTAAAATTTTCCTATATGTCATTACGCTGTACTGAGACATTACTTTACAGATTGAGAATGGAGGGAAAATATGTAAACCAAACAAAACAGGATGTATGCCTATCCATGCAGCTGCATTTTCTGGTGCAAAAACATGTATGGAAATTCTTTTAAAGAAAGGTAAGTACATTATTCCCAATCGGTAAATAGGATTTAGTATTACCAA
Source organism: Campylorhamphus procurvoides (assembly GCA_013396655.1). Taxonomy (NCBI): domain Eukaryota; kingdom Metazoa; phylum Chordata; class Aves; order Passeriformes; family Dendrocolaptidae; genus Campylorhamphus; species Campylorhamphus procurvoides. The sequence goes on along the minus strand of WBMV01006632.1, from coordinate 618,502 downwards.
TTTAATGCTCTAGTTTTCAAAGAACTGTGAAAATAAACACTTATAACTGGTTGAACTTAGAAGTTAATGCAGCTATTTCTGTGGGCAATTCATGCTCACAATATTTGTATGATTGCAGCAGCAAACTAACTGCTTTCCTAAAGGTGTGTTCACCCATTTTTTAATGATAGATATGACATGTTCATATTTTGAGGGGGGAGAATATTACTCCATACTTAATATACTTGTTTTGAAAACCTTTAAGTCTTCTGTTATTTCATTTTTGCTTAAAAAAATCCATTTACTTTCCTCTGTCAGGTGAAGAGTTGGGTCACTCTGCTAAAACCCACATCAATTTTACCAATAATGGGAAGTGCAGTCCACTTCATTTGGCAGTTCAAAGTGGGGACCTTGAAATGATTAAAATGTGCATTGAATTTGGAGCCCAAATTGATCTAAAACAGGTAACACTCAGCATGAAGTGAAATGTAATTTTAATAAAACCTAGGTGTCTCTAAATCTCTGAATGGTATGAAAAAAAGATGAGCAGGTAATCATTGCTCATTGTCTCTTCCACTGCAAAGTCGAAGGAGCAGCAAATTAAAACAAGTCTCTCATTCAAATTAAGCAAAATGTGAAGTTTCTTTACATAAGTTACATAGGGTCATCCCTTCCCAGAAGTGGGATCTTCAGTCTGACACTGAATTCTTGTTTATCCTCAGCCTTGCCTTAGCCTTTACAATATCTTCTTTGTAAGCAAACATAAATTCATAATACTGCTGCTGCTACTATGGTGTAGCACTGCTGGTGTAAGCCAGCTATGCCCAGCTTCATTCATAAATAAGCATTTTTGAAAATATCTGTCATTAATCAAAATATTTGCAAGGCTGAAATCAACTCATGAGAGCAAAAATAAACATAGTGTAGCCTCCTTTTACTGTTTTGCTTCTTTGAACACACAGCTTTTGAATGAGGTGATTTGTGCTGCTGATTTTGTGATGGTAAGACTGTTTTGAGAATGCTTGTGGCATTGTTGAGAAGCCCATTCCAATCTGTTCACTGAAATGTTCCTGTTTCAAAAAGGAAAAAGTATAAAACCCTCATGCATATATCAAAGCTGGTTTGTCTCATCTAGCGAAATGAAATATTTTGACAAATATTGTTCTAATCATTTTTATATTGCTTAATTTTTTAAAAGACTGTCTAGTTTATAGTAGTATAATAACATATTAGACCAAGTTATTTTTAACCTGCATAAAAAAAATTGATTTAAAAACTACTTCTAAGGAATATTTCATTTAAGAAAATAAATGACATTTAAAAATAATGCATTTTATGTTTTATAATAGGTCCTTTTGTTTGCTTATTGATTTGTGCTACCCTACCTAGGATTTTCTGTAGTTTTCCTTTATCTCTTATATTAAAGGGTGCTGCATCTGTCCGGTTTTTAATTAAACTACAGAAGATTGTTAAGAGTATAATTATCTCTTATCTTAAGGACTTGGCATAGAATGATAAAAAGCTTTGTCGTAATCCTTTAAAACTATTTCTTTAATCTTTTCTGGTCTTTACAATCTCTTTGGAATTCTACTAATTCTGTTAAAGACTAAAGCTTCATTATTTGCATAGAAATTAAGGCATTTAGGAATGATGAATTCTGGGCTAGATCACTAGTGTGTTTGACAGATTGGAATTTATATTGTCGGGGTTTAAATATTTAATTTTTGTCTTATTCTGCCATTCACAGAATGAAAAATGCACTGCACTTCATTTTGCTGCCACTCAAGGAGCAACTGAGATTGTGAAGCTAATGATGTCATCCTATGTTGGTGAGGAATCCATTATTGATGCTGTAGATGGGAATAAGGAAACATTGCTTCACAGGTAGGAGACTGCTGTGCCAGACTTCATCATAAATTGTGAGCCATGATATTTTTGGTTATTCCTCACATCTGGAACACCATTCCACATGATTTGAAACTTCTCCATGATATGGAAGATGGCTTTAGTATGAAAGAGTCAATAATTTGGTCAGAATGTTAGTTTTGATGCTCACACCAAAATCAAAGGAGTTTCAGTTACTTCAGAACCATGTCAAGGAATTGTCACTGATAGTTTGCACTGAAAATTTACTCCACTAAAGTAGTTGGTGAACAAATTTATGGAATTGTTAACAGCTTCTGACAATGTGGAGGAAATGCCCACATCTAATGGGGTAATGTTCTCCAGCAAATGAATGAAAAATAATATGAACTTTAAAAGAATATTTTTCCCCCCAAAAACTATCTTATATGTCGTCAGCTACAGGGAGATGTTGGTACACTGCCTTGTGACTTCAAAGTTGCAGATGATGTTTGTGTATGTAATAATCCTCTAGATTTCTAGTCTTTAATACTCCATTTGAAACCAGAGCACTAGACTGTGGAGTAGAAATATCCTTTGTTCAACGTGCTGGCTCCCAACTCTATGTAATATCATATCGTAACATATATCATATCATATCATATCATATCATATCATATCATATCATATCATATCATATCATATCCTTCCTCATCTATACAACTTTTTGTAAGAAATACATTTTTCACTCCATTTAATGATAATTATTTGACAGTGTTATTTTACAAGGAGTTTAGCAGTGCGAAATAATTGGTAGAATGTCAGAGGCAGTAAAGATGATTCTTCTTCAGGCGCAGTATAAAGCAGAATGGTTCAAAGATAATTGAAGACATTAAAAGAACAGCATGTTGTAAAGTTAAGATAATGTTTATGTACACTTGGTAATATTACTGTTTCTAACACGATTGAAGACAAAGTGATGACAGAATGCCAAAGAAAATTGTGCAGACACATGTGCTACTTACTAGATAACTGGCTGCCATATCCATTAAAATTATTGTCCTTGAAAATGTTTGGTAAAAGCAATGGCATACTTTTACTCCCTATATTTTTGAAACAGGAAAACTTATATTATCAAGAATCATCAGAAAGTTAGAAAATCACACAAATATCTCAGAATATAAATAAATTGAATAGGAACTTTTAACTCATCGAGAAGCAAAGCAGAAGTGAAACATAGGCAGGATTTGATCCTTTTGCAGTCCTACTGTCATGTTTCCAGCTAAATATTTCATAAAATAACTTTACTTTCTCTTCACTCACCTTGGAATTTGAGTGTGTGTGAAGCATTCAATATTTATGCCTGGCCGCAGGGGGCTGCTATAGATAATGGAGGCATCTCTACATATTTAGAACCATGACTTTTAAAATGCATCTTTTGAGTAATCAGTTCTAACTATAGTACACCCAATGTCATTACATTTGGAATGCTAAGGCAACTATTTTCTTTGAAATAAAGTACAACCTTGGAACTGTTCTGCTGTGCTTCTTATGGAGTGAAATTATTTCACGGAGGTCTGACTTCTGAACACATTTTTTCTGTGTGTATTTACAGTGCTGTATTTGCTGCTCTGGCCAATTTTTTCCCCATAATATACAATTCAATTTCTTTCTGTAGAATAAAACCTGAAAATTTTTTTTACGTATAGACAGCTTTAAAATATTTTTGGTAGATCACAACAATTTTTTTTCCCCAGTATATTTAACTAATGCTTCTGACTATGCTCCAAATTTCCATTTATACCAATTAATTTTTTCAAAATTTTTCAAGTAAACTTGCCTGCCACAGTCAGAATACATGTTTTGCCATTGCCATTTTAATCCCCTGCTTGTATTATTACACAAAATATATAGCAAGTTACTTTTGAAATTTGGGTCAGTGAAATGAATTTGACACTTTAAATATACCTGGAACAAACTGCATCTGAAGTTTATGGAAGTCTATATTATACTTGTGTGGTACAGCAACAGATATGACATATAAATAACTGATTCTCTTAAAAATCAGTGGTAAAATGCCTGTTGACCTACCAATGACATCTTTGTTTCCTGCAGTGGGTTTTCTATGTATTACCTTAACTGAATTTACATTGTAAAGAAAACTCCACAACAAAAAAATCAAAACAGTTTTTTAAAATGAATTATGTGATAAGGGTATCTTTCTACCTCTTTATTTTAAAATGTTTTTATTTGAAAATATTAGAAAATATAGTAAATGGAGACGAATGCTTGCCTTTGGCTTGAAACTTCTGTCCTTTCTAATGTATTTTTGCATTTTTCCCCACAGGACAGCATTGTTTGATCATGATGAACTGGCAGAGTATTTGATTTCAATGGTAAATATTTAACCCAGAAACATATTTATAGAGATTATTGCTATCTGTTGCTACAGGTCTGCATAGAGAAATTCATAAAGGACAATTTGTTCTCAGGTATAGGCTATTCAGATACATATATGTATGTTTCATAATGTATAGTTGAGAATTACAGTACAACAGTAGTTATGGATTCATAATAGCACCCCACAGTTATAGCAGATGAAACCTCCAATTTTTGTTTCCATTTTACTTACTCAAAAAAGTTTCATAAACATCTTTTACCAAATATGACAAACTGGTCTGTTTGCACTCACTTTTCATATATGAAATATGAAATAAATGCTAAACATGCATTGAATTTAATCTGATTTTTTTCCAGAAATAAATTCTTTCTTTAAAGAATGTGTCTGATTACTATTACTATCCTGTAGCTATATATCAACGTTTGTGTATGATCTAGAAATATTCTTTATTCTGTATAGTTTTGTTATATTTGTTCACTGAATAATTATGAAGGAGAAAGAGAAGAAATGTAATCAGGGATGCTACTGGCTATGCTCCCAATGTCCATTTTGGCCAATTAAACTAAGGCTCTTAATCATTATGTGCCCCAGTCAGCTGAGGAAATTTTCAGAAATCATGAGACATCATTTTTATTCCATGTGTATTTAGAGTTTTTGCTTCATTTAATCATAATTATATTAAGGAAAATTCTCTTTTGAATACAGTTTTGCTTTTCTGAGAAACTGTTATAGGGATTTGATTAACTCAGAACTAGATGTTGTGCTTATTTTTGATCCAAATGTGAAATTGTGAGGTTTGACTGCTTACACTTGTCGGACAAAATGACCTGTCTATAGAAGTTATTACCTGAGAAACAAAGGCACAAGTGTTTGGATTTGAAGGCTTGTGTCCACAAATTATTAAATCATAGATATCTTTAACACTGCATTTGCTAAGAACAAACTTTCATTCCTTGAGTACCATTTGACTATTTTGGCCTCTTCCATAGAAACTATGCTGAGGGTTTGTTTGGTTTTCCATATAAAGTATGTCAGTTTTGAAGTTTTAGGACTGTTTCAATGTTTGTTGTTTGGGAATGGATCAAAACATGCCAGTTGGAGTTTGTGGAATGGGGCATGTGCAACCTGTATTTCCTACTCCCCTGGTTTTGCCTGTGCTGTGGTGTACACAAAGGTGAAAAAGAAAAGGGGCAGCAATGTAACTGCTCAAAAAGACTAGAAATTTCAGTTCAGAATGGCTTTCTTGTTTTAATAAAGAACAACATTTACTTATTTTATGTGAATATACCTTTTGTGCTTTGAAATAAGAGACATTGTAAACAGCTACAGTGTTACATCTATGACTTCTAGATAGAGAAGTTAAAATTGCCTGTGCTAAGCAGAACTGCCCAGGCATGCTATGTATGCTATTTACATTTAAATTACACTTCTGGTTTGGTTTTTTTTTTTTTTTTGGGTCAGCTGTAGATCAATGTGCTACACAAAAAACAGAATCAACTCTAGATACATTTCATGCAGAGCTGTTAATTATTTTGTATTTGGACTCAACATAACATGGCACTGCTCTTATTTTGTTGAGATGTAGATGTACAGCTTTAGAGAAATGCTACTTACAAATTGATTTTTAAATTAAGCATTTTAAACATAGTGACTTTAACATCAAAGTCACAATCACATTAGACAAGTGCACAGTATGTGATTTGTGCGTGCAAGTGGTGTGATTGCATCTTCAAGTTATGTACACAACTATAAGGAAGAATAAAGAAATGAAAATCAGAAAGTAGTCATGATTTAGCTGGTATCTTCAGGTCTTTTAGAGGTTTTTCTCTCACGTGGTGGACATTTTAACATTGAGGTGTCTGGTATTTCCCAAGTTTATGTGATTATTTTTATCAAAATGTTCTTATCCAAAGGTAAGCAGTATTTTTACACATTTTCATCTTTTTTTTTTTTTTACTTCCTTTTCCCCCTTTTGCTTCCTTTGCTTTCACCAAAAAGAAAAGAAAATATTAAATTGGTGTAAATACTAATTGATATTTACAAAATTGGCATTTTTATTTTACATTAATATATCTGTTTGATTCATACATATTAATCTATAAATGCAAAAGTAACTGGAGTTCAGAAACTAAATTACAAACTCTTAATTCAGTTGCATCATAAATGTGGTAAATACGTGTGGCAATATATAAGTTACTCCTTACTCTGATAAATAATTATGAAAGCCGACAAATTCATTTTACTGAAAGCTGAACAATTATGTTAACTGGAGGGAAGATGATTAAATATTGCATGAGGAACTTAAAATTGCTTTCCTGTATTCTTTAAAAGAATAGACAGATGGATAAAAAAAGTCTGTTTCTTTGATGAGTAAGAATATTTTTACAAGATTGTCTGACCTTGTAGAAAGGTAACCAGGGAAAGGGTCCTGTGTGTATTACTCCCAAATATTTAATCAACATACATTGAAATCTTCCTGTTCTCTGTGATAAAGTAATCATTGTACATGTATTAAACATTTCTTATTACTACATTGCATGTGTTACCATCGTAGAAAGTAAATATTGTTCATGATTGTGATTAATTCTCTTTCTAATTTTGACTGGGCCCAAAGATGATCCAAGTTAATGGAAAAACTCCCATTGATTTTTTTTTCCAATAATCTTTGGATGTTATCTGAAATAAAATAGAGTTTTTGTGTACTTTGTTCAACTCACCAAGTTTGACTTGCAACTCAGTATCCAGAAAAATGATACCTAAGCCATCATAAAATATAAATACATTTCATTGGTTCATTTGCTTGTATTTTTGTACTCCCTTATTGGTGGGATTTTTTCAGATATGGTTATGCTCAAAGTAGTACTTTGTTGATATGGTCAGAGTGGTACTGTGCCCATAGTGACAATACTGTCCCGACAACATACATCTAGTGCAAAAGTAGACAAAACAGAATAAAAATATGCCCACTTTAGATACAGATACTTTGGAGTCCAAATTGAATTGGTTCATGTCACTTAGGATGAAGAGCAGAAAATGAACATAGATTGACCTATGCAAATCAAACTATACTAATCTCTGGATACATTACTTCTTGAAAGTGTTTGTGCAGCATAGAATTTCAGAAAGGTCTCATTCTGCTAGTTATGTGATGGGTAAGATTGCGTCATTCAAAGAGGGCTACATTTTTTTTCCCCAGTATTTTCAATTTAGAATTTCATATTGTATTTAAATGGAAATGTACCCTAAGAAAAGATTGTAACTCGTGAGCAGTATACCTAGAAATTGGTCACTATTATTTAGACATCTGAATTTTTAAATATAGGTGACTGGGCTATGGCTGATAGTTCGAAAGCATAGTAGTTTTCTGTAGAGATGTGACGTGTATATTGAAATTACTTATTTGGAGCACCTGGAGTTAATAAGAATGTCTGTATTTCTACTACGCTTGTAAAGAGCAACACCATTTTAAAGTTTCATTGAATCATTATCTGTGATAAACTTGAAATTGTTTATTGCAGGGAGCTAATATTGATAGTGTTGACATAGAAGGTCGATCCCCACTTCTGTTGGCCACCTCCTGTGCATCATGGAAAATTGTGAATTTACTGCTCTCAAAAGGTAAAAAGAAATATACACATCCTATATACTTCCCTCGAGCAGGGCTCATATGTGTTAAAACTTTGTATCTAACTTCCCTCAATTCCAATTTGGTACTTCAGCATCCAGTCCAAGAGCAGCTGAGCTAAACAACTGCACAGTGTTGGCATCTCCTGAGATAAAGGAAGAATTGTTGTGATGATTTCACCCATTTTAATGCAGAGGGAACAGGCTGTAGAAAAATGTATGTATCATGTGTCATGCTTCCCAAGGTGGAGGTGCCACTGGCACTGCATCCCTACATTCTTAAGCAGTTCACAAAGTAAGCCAAACTGTGGAATAAATACACCAATTATGCAGACACATGTTTTATACTGGCAATCAGTCTTTAAATGTTAAAGCACATAATTAAAACATTACCTGTAACTTTATAAAATCACAGTCACCTGGAAAATGTTTGAGCTATATCTTTCAAATGCTACACCTTTGGTTCAAGCTAATGATTGTTACTCTATTTGCTCTTGTTAATAGTATTCCAACTGATTTTGTTAATAAGCCTTATAATAAGTTTTGAAACTGTACAGAGATTACAACTTGAAAGATTAGAAGAGGCGATCATCTGCATCTTTATCTCTTGATTAGTGGATGCTTAGCAGCCTTGAATATAAGGGTCCTGTATAAATTTTAGTGCTGCAGTGAAATACAAAATGCATACACACAAGATAATGATGAAATGTGAGTGTCAGGGCTAATTTTTTTGAAGGCAAAATTATTTGTTACAATATTGACATGAAAGAATATTTTATAGATTAAAAATTATTTTATAAAATTTTATAGATTTATACACATACTAGTTCAATATCTGTTCCTTTGTCTTAAACACCATCATGTAGTGCCAGGCGCCAGATTTCAAGTTGCTGGTGTTTACTTCCATGTTTATTTAGGAGCAAATGTATCATTAAAAGATCATCTTGGTCGGAATTTCTTGCATTTGACGGTATTGCAGCCTGGAGGATTACAGCATCTGAATGAGAAATATCTGCAGGTACAGTAAGCTTCAATTTATGTCTTTCTGTTATCCTTACTGGAAAGCATTAAAAAAAAAACCAAAAAAAACCCAACTACTATTTCATTTTCAAATGTTTGTAAAAGTTTGTGGTACTTGCTAAGTAGCCCAGTGTCACAAAAAAATTGGTTTGAAGAGGTACATATCTCTCATGAAGACATTTCAAAGCCAATAACACAGTTTTCTTATTGCCAGACAAATGAATAATATAATCCCATAAATTATTTTGCTGTTGGGGGATTGAGTAGCTCAAGAGGTAGGCAACAAAATACAGAATTTTTCACTTCTATTTTCCCAGCTTGCATGCAGTAAAGCTAGGAAATGTGTTCATAATCAGTCAACCTCTAGGAGTTAAATAGCTTGGAGCATATTCTGCAGAAGCTTTCTGTGGACTGGGCAGAATGAAGTCTTGGATTTGGTTTTTAAAAGGATTTCAAACATAGTTTGGTATTTGGTTATGTTGAAATGAAGCACTCATTTTGCTAGAGCCCAAGCTTGCTTGAGAAAGTGAAATTTGCTAGCCTCCAGATTACGAGAAATAACCTTTTAAACATGAATCAAAGAAAACTAATTACACCACATCTACTGAAATCTGAAAGCAATTTTGATTAGTAATGCAGAATAGGTTTTACCTCCCTTTTCAGCAGATGCAGCAAATCAGTTTTAGAACAGAGTGGTAAGTCTCAGTTATCTGCATTGGCTTTCTGATTATTGATCATATTATTAATTCAGACAAGAGGATTTGACTGTGGGAGAAGATTTATAGTTGCCTTTGGAAAGGTTCTTAGATGAGGTACAAAGGAAAAACAAGGAAATGAAAATTGAACCATGGGAAATAAATTTACACTGTAAACCAGTGAACTGGTGGGTTTTGACAGTGAGAAGTTTTACTATTGAGTATAGACTATAAACTACCTTTAGGTTCAACACAAGCCTTCTGCTGCCAGCAATGAGCGTTACGATGGAGTGGCAGCAAAGAATTTCCGGTATTGTACTGTGGATGGGTTGCAGTAATGGTGCAGCATGGCAAACTCCGGTGTTCTTCGAAGAGTAGTTGTTTGAAAAAATGGTGACCCACAAATCAGCAGACATTAAATGTTCATTGTCCCTAAATTTACTTTTTCTGAAGTTTGTTTCCTATTTTTAGATACAGCTTTATAGTATTAATGCTATTGTTGCAAGGTATTAGAAGCAGTGGAGCATTAGATATATAGTTGTAATTCTGTGCTTTTTTTTTCTTGGGGGGAACAGATGGAACATATTAAAAATCTTGTAGTGGATGAAGATAATGAAGGATGCACTCCATTGCATTATGCATGCAGACAAGGTGTGGCCCTCTCTGTAAATAATTTACTCAGCCTCAACGTTTCCATCTACTCTAAGAGCAGGGACAAGAAGTCACCATTACACTTTGCTGCCAGGTTAGTGGCACAGTCTAGTCAATGGAATCTGTGCCAAGTTTTTCCTTCCTATATTTTTGACATTAATTTCTATGATTACCTTGCAAAGTTATGGCCGCATCAATACATGTCAACGACTTATAAGAGATATGAAAGACACAAGACTTTTGAATGAAGGTGATAAGAAGGGAATGACTCCCCTTCATTTGGCAGCCCAGAATGGTCACGAGAAGGTAGTTCAGTTTCTTCTGAAGAGAGGGGCTCTTTTCCTCTGGTAAGTATACAGATTTCCAATCATTAAGCCAAAAAAGAACTATCACCACACATTTTGCATCCATGCTGGGAAGTTAATGCAATATAAATTGAAAATGTTTAATATGATAATACCTACAGATACAAAGATACAGTATAGGAGCATAGCTGTAAAGTATTTGTAAAACTAAGCTCCTTGTGCCTTGCTTCAACCTGACACATAGAATTGTGGCTAGCTGTAAAGCCAGGGCTTCTAATACTGAGGAAACTGAGGTTTCTCTAAGTCCAGCTGAGAGAAGAATATTAAACCTTTTAATGGAAAAAAAAGTTGTTTTGGAAATACTACAATTGTTTCACTGTCACTTCCAGTCTTGAGTAGGGTTTCTTAGGACTAGTGGTTCACAGGCATTCTGCCTTGCACTGTAAGTCCTACTCTCAGGTCAAAGATCCTCACTGGCAGCTCCAAAAAGCTTCCAGGCTCACACCTGTAAATCTGGAAACCAAAAGTTGAGAGTCCTGTCCAAAGGTACATGTATGTACGCATATATTTAGGCTTATTTTAGACTTAAATATGGCATTTTTTAAGGAAATGTCCTCTTAGATTCTATGTAATGAAATCTTAAGGAGTTTCATTATACTAAGATGAAGTAATATTAACAGAAAGAGGTTTGTGTGCTTATAATGTTTTGTATATTCACTATCTTTAAATGCAAAGTTCCGCAATATGGCCATGATCTATGCCACTTCTGATGCAAGTATTAGTAACAGAATATTGCAAGAATTTGTGTTATTTTCAAGGAAGATATAAGAAAATGGGGGCAATCCAGATGTATAGAGAAATAGAGAAAGATGAAAAGAGAGAGACCCAAGTACTATTACTGAGTTGAACTTTTTACTTCTGAATGGATTTATCACCTAACCGTTGACAGTAGTTATGAACATCTCTGTAGTAATCATGCTAAAGAAAAGAGATTTGAGCCAAAGCACCAGCCACTTACATTTACAGTAAGGTTTTAATTTATAATTTCTAATTTTATACCATTACTTGTAAGTGATTATAAAGGCTGGACAGCCCTGCACCATGCTGCCTTCGGAGGATACACTCGCACAATGCAGATCATTTTGGATACTAATGTGAAGTGTACTGACAGAGTGGATGAAGAAGGGGTATGTGTTCATATAATATTATTTGTTTCATGTCTGCTATTATTTTTAGACCAAACGTCAGTGGTATATTATTTGTAGTTTACCACTGTGCATTACATGTGTAAATCCCATTTCCTGTGACAAACTTAGTGCCTTTATATTTCACCACCCTTAAGGTAAATTTCTTGGATATTGCTATCTGATTTTTTTAAGTGGGAAACAAAAAAAATGCAAATATCATAACAGAAAACATAAAACACTGAATATATTAGACATATGCCTCTTCACCTCTTTACATTGCAAGAATATTTTAGCAATGTAGTACAAATATTGATAATTCATATTTAAAGAACTTATACAAATTTGAAAAAATATGATGTCAACTGTAGCTTGTTAATGTATTTTTCAAAATCCATCTGCTCTGCACAGTGATGTAAAAAAAATCTTGCTCTGAAATTTGGACAAATGCAGGGTCTTTTGGGTCAAGACAGATTGAAGGCCTGTTGTAGGAACCTGCTTAAGAGTTCCCCATCAGAAAACACAGTGGTGGTTTTAAAGAATGTTAAATTTCCAACACAGAAGCTGTTGCTAATTTCTCTAAGAACTGGTGTTGAAAACATTTAGAATTACTAGATTAGGAAAAAATTTTGCCTATAAATTAATGAGAAGCCAATTCTTAGTCCTTAATTTCCCTCAGAAAAATCTGGGTGCATTCAGAAGGCTCTCAAAAGTCAGTCAGTATGACTCAATTCCTGAACCACCTTTTCATAAACCTTACTTTTATGAAAATACCAAAGAAAAAATAAGTTTCATGTATAAAATTGTGTCCATAGTTTTTCTTGCTGATACACTTGTATGAGCATATCTGGCTATAATTGGATGCTTCTCTTCCTGGTTATCAAATGCAGATGTTCTGTACCAGTGCAGATGCCATATTTTCACATAATTGTCACTTGCAGTTTGTTAGTTACAAAACTATATCATATTTATGAATTGGCTTTTCTTACCTAAGAGCAAGTTTTCTCTTCAGACTTTGCACTATTGTAGCTGTGGACATAAAATAAAAAAACCTCTATCAGAATCTCTGACAATGTTCTAAAGTTTCATGTTGCTAGTAAAAGCATTCAGGACTTACAACTGAGAAAAGCATGCGGGAAAGCACTGAAATACAACTTTTTTTTTTTTTTCTAATTATTCATGCACTGCTGTACTGCTTGTCTGCACAGAACACAGCTTTGCACCTGGCCGCACGAGAAGGACATGCAAAAGCAGTAAGGTTACTTCTTGACTATGGTGCGAAAATTCTGTTCAACAAAGCACTAGCTTCTTTTTTCCATGAAGCAATACACAACAGGAGAAAAGATGTAGTGTCTGCTGTCATTTTGCACAAAAGGTAAGGTATACAGAAAATGCTGAACTTATTTTCCAACATGTTGTGTTTTGGTTTTGTGTATCTGTAGTTTAATATGTAAAACTGAGTACATAGTTTAAAATTCCAGCGGTTCTGTTCCAATGAGTGCAAATAAAAAATGACTTAATTGTAAGGGTCATCAGACATGTGACATGTTGATTTGCATATTACATTGATTATTTGGATTCTGTACAAAAAGAACCCATGTAGAAGCCATTAGAAAGAATTTTTGCCTTTCACATAATGCTTATTTAATTATTTAAAAATGTAGCAGTTCAGCTGCAGTTTATGATATTGTATGTTACAATGCAGTGAAGCTCCACTTCATGTCTTGACCAATGATCACATCTTTTGGGGAAGAGTTGCAGGAACACTGAAAGTATTTTACTGTATTTATTATTACTTGCCTAATCTTGTAACCCAAGATTCCAGCCTTAGTTCCAGTTTCATATTTTTAAAAGGTCTTAGCATACTTCAAACATTTCTGTTTATTTGATAACAGAATTTAATGTTAGTCATTCTTGGAGAAACATCCAGAGTATTATTGAGTTACTCTCCAAACTGCTGATTTTCCATTTCCTATTATATGAAAAGGTTATATATAATGATTTTCAAGATAATGTCCTGAATAAAACTCAAATACTCTAAAAGTAGTTAATTTAAAATAGAAGAAACTAATTTATTTTCCATTTGTCTTAAATGATTTTTGCAGATGGGAAGAAGCTGTTGTGGCGTTCTCTCACTATTCCAGTGCCAATAAGTGTCCTTTGCTGGAAATGGTTGAGTATCTTCCCGATTCATTTAAAGTGAGTTTTCTGCACATATTGAAGAAATAACTGCACAAAATAACCTTAGTTACATTGTGTCATTTGTCATTGTTTTTCTGTTGCTATCTTCAGGAATATGTATTATTCTAAAATAAAAGCTATATAAATTCACAAAATTATTAGTTGTATTTTAGTGATAGTTTCAGTTTGTCCAGTTTAATTTCTTCATGAAAAAGTACTAGAAAAGTTCTTATTTTCCTGAGTACAGTGGAGTAATAGAAATATAAAGGAAAATAAAGGTAACAAAAAATATAAATGTGATGAAAGTCATAAGTGAATTGGCTTAAAAACCATTTCACATATGTTCACCATCTCAGCTAACTGCTAAATGACATTACAAAATACTTTTTATTAAAATAGTTAGTGACTTGGTATTTATATATTCATAAACAATTTACACTTTATGCTTGTAAATTAGCATGTAACCTAGCAAATTGCATAGTTTATATTTAACTCTTGCATGTAAACTACGGAGTTTTAAATCATCAAAATATACGTCATAAAATCTGACTGAATCATCCCTCCTGTTAGATGACTGTTGTATTTGAAGGTCATTTTCTTTTGGTCCAAACACATTCTTTCTGTTGAACATTATCTATATCACCTTGCTTCTCTTTTCTGTTCATCTGTGAAGCTGGTGTTGGACAACTGCATAATTGAGTCTTCAGAGGAAAAGACCAGTCGAGACTTCTATGTAAGTGGATGAAAAAGTCTAGGAAAGTACACAATACGTATACTTTAATGTATATGTCAAGTTCATATGGGTAAGATACACTTTTGGATAAATATCAGATCTTAACAGAAAACACTCCATCAGTCCAGGTGACTGACCTTAATTGATCCTTTGGGCTGTAAATGGCTTTGAAGTTCAGTTCTGTAATCTTCATGCTTATGCATGTTACCAAGTATAACCTGAAACTTCAGCAATCCATAAACTTTATCATTACTGTATAAATTCTTGCAATCAAAATGAGTATCAGAGGTTATGGGTATTTCAAAATAGTGTGAGAGAAGACATGATATCTGCTTATGCATATCAAAAGTGTGCCTATCACAACTAGTACAGTTATCGTCAACAATTTAAAGTCCAATGAGTTTCTTTTTCTGTAAATTCTTGTCCAAAATCTTAAGCAGTAGATTGCTTTTACAACAGTAAGGAGACATGAATGTTCTACAGTTCTGTTACATTTGAAACCATGTGGAAAACCACCTTATCCATTATTATACTGGATTGTGTCCTCATTAACAAAAAACTTCCAAATTTTCTGCTACTGTGCATTTTCTTTATATTGTCCTATCAAAACCATATAACTTTTAAATACAAGCTTTTCTTTAAAGTCAACATTAAAACAAATTAGAGTTATGAGAATAAAAATGTTTTAAAACTATAACATTTTAGGAAGTAATGTGCACTTTTCATTTTACAATATAAAATGGCTGTTTCCTTAAACATCTTTACAGTCATGTATGTTTATCTTGATGGCATGTGTTTGCTACCAGAGTAGTTAAAAATGACTAAATATCACTATTCTGACTGCTTTGACACAATAGGCCTTTTTTTCTCTAAAGGATAGCCTTTTTATAGCAAGAAAATTATCGCAGTCTTAGATTATCATTTGCATTACATTTAAATGCTGGTGTATGTGTATTACACAGATTGAATACAACTTCAGATATCTTCAGTGTCCCTTGACACTTAACAAGAAACTAAAGGATGGTGAAGATATTTTCTATGAACCACTTATCACTTTAAATGTAAGTTCTTATTTTACTCTGACATCAATCCCTGCTGCCTTGCTTTAGATAAAATCAAGGGGTTTGAATTCTTCATCCTAATAGTTCTCCTTTATATTTTAATTATATTGGAATGAAATATAGGCCAAAGTTCTTATGGTCTAAGCAATAATTAAAACTTCTATTTAGTTTAAATAAAATTTCTTCGTTTACTTAAACAACTGTGAATAGATCAAGGGAACATGCTATATGTGCAAGTAGTACATGGAAGAAAACCATACTCATTTTAGTGACCATGCACTAGAATGTAAGGCACTGAAAACCTGACAAAACTGAGTTTTTTCATATGCTAATTGCAGAATACTTTATGTGCCTAACCCAAATTTTGCAGTTCTTTCACATTGCCAGTCTACTCTTCCATTCTTTCTTAGAAAATGTTAACAGAACAAACTTTTTTACTTATATGCCTACATTCAGGGGCTTTCTGTTGGCAGTTAGAGTTGGTATCCTGTCTAATAATAAAAAATGTTTTCTCATTAAATGTAACTAATAAATCTTGGTCTCACAGGTATAGTTTGAAACAGTCTGTCCACATTTTAAAGCTTGAAGGAGACTAAAAGAGAACCTAAATGCTTTAGCGGGCAAAGAAGGCAAGATAGCTTTGGGCCAGAATGCATAAACAAAAGAACTTTGCAGACATGCAAAAGAACATTGCATCTTACAGACATTTTACTTTTCATTAGGCTAATATTCAGTTAAAGAAGGTGGCCTCGCCAGTTTTGGAAGTATCCTACTTACCGAGTTAAGTTTGATCTTTCTGCTTTCTTGTTTTGTAGGCCATGGTACGCCACAACCGCATGGAGCTACTCAGTCATCCTGTGTGTAAAGAATATTTGCTTATGAAGTGGTGGGTCCACTTTAATGTACATAAAATACAACACTGCATGTCAGAATAAAGACTATTGTGCCTGAGAGTTGTTTATTAAGGTGTACATATTTATAGTGTTGTTTGAGCTAATGTCTTTTCCATAAACCTCTCATAAGGATGTTTAGAGTATGGTGAAGATTATCATATACAATGTAGCTTAGCATTTAGTAAAGATTCTTTGATATTTACACTCAAGACAACTACTATGTTTGTTTTCTTTTTATTGCAAAAGTATATAATAGGATTACCAAGTCAAAAAGGAAAGGAACTGTGTTTCAGAATGGCAGATATACTTTTGCCCACATAAATCTTGATGAACATATTCTTCACAAAGAGAAGTTTCAAGAAATGTTTATTTCCTCATCTTGAAGATGCTGTTGGCTGTTAACATTTGAATGCATGCTCTTCTAAATGCTTCAAGTATTGTAACTTTACCATTCTCACTTTCAAGGATGGCCTATGGATTTCGAGCACATCTAATGAATTTAGGCATATATTCTCTCGGTCTCATCCCACTGACTCTTCTGGTCACTCACATACAGCCAGGAAGACCTTTGAATGGAACAGAGCTCTATGAAGCAAGGCCATTAGAATATGAGGTACTTTTCTTACTAGTCATGATACACTTAGGATTTTTATAGCAAAAAGTTATGATTATTTAAAAAATTTCTAGAATATTTTATGATCTAACAACTCTAAGGAATAGAATTAAAGTGTCTATTTTGAGACATCCAGCAGCAACTTCTATAGATAATTTCCAGTTCTCATTTCTTATTTTTAATCTTTTCTGAAAAATTCACATCTTGTACATGATTACTTCAGTTTGTTCCATGAAATGAATATTTGTTTGATATCACAGATAAAGGATTAACATGAGAGAAAGACAGGAATTCAAAGAAGATATACTAGTAGAAATATGAAATAAAATAAGGGATATAAAAGGTTCATAAGGATATCCAGATATATGAAAAAATTTGGAGAATCATGTGCACAGCCCAGCACATGGGGGATTCTCAAAGATGCAGAAGCCAGAACAAGCAAAATTCCAAGCATTCATGCTCCATTAACTCACTCATCCTCCTGGTGGAAGATAGGAGAATGAAAGAAGCTGCATGCAATAGACAGAGAAATAACTCAGGCTGACTCAGGTCCTTGAATCATCAGAGACTGGGTGGAAGAAGCATAGCTGCAAGAGGGGAGAGAGGAATGGTGCCAGGTGGTGGAGAAGCAATGCACTGAACAGAAGCTGTGAAGCTGCCTGAGAGACTAGAGCAGCAGCAGTGTATACGAAATGCCATGCACTGGAGGACACAGTGTCCTCATGACCCAGTAATAGGAATGGAGTAGGGAATGCCAACTCTGCAGGGAGCACAGTGTTATGTGGTCCTGTACTCCTAACCCATGTGAAAGAAGAACATCACAATGGGGCAGGTGCTGATGTGTATTCCAGCACCACTGAAAAGTAAGTGCAATGAATCTGTGGTCTGCCTATGAGTTAATAAACTCCTCAGGTGGGGAATTTACTTTACAAGTTATTTGTTAAAATGAAATCCACTATTGCACTCCATACCAATAGAAGACTTTTCACAACAAAGTTGTCTTTGCCTACAGTGCTTGTGAAGGGAGATGTCAGAGGGAACAGCCACAGACGAATGCTAGAACCTCCAGTTTCTCCAGTCTCCTACTCCTTTCCACAGTATAATATACCACAATATAATAGTGAAGTTATGGAGAACAGATTTGTCTTTACATTCATCCAGTGGTAAAACATATTGAATATATGGCATAGACATAGCAATTTCAGTTCCCAAAAGCAAATAGTAGTGATATGGAAGCTGTACAGCTTTATGAAGGCAATTCTCAAACTTTCATACGTGGCTTGAATTGCTTAAATTCAAATCACATGCCATGGATTGCACAATAATTATTAGTGAACCAGAATTAAGATAATAAGTTTATATGAAGCAAGCTAACAGTTTCTTAACTTGTTAATGTAATGTATATGTAGAAGGTAGAGCTGAAATGATTGTTCATTTAATTTGTTTTGTGTTCTGATTTTTGTTTCAGGACTCATACTTTACAAGGGTGTGTATGTGTTTAGTTTTAATTATGAGTTTACTGGGAATATGCAAAGA
Source organism: Campylorhamphus procurvoides (assembly GCA_013396655.1). Classification (NCBI taxonomy): domain Eukaryota; kingdom Metazoa; phylum Chordata; class Aves; order Passeriformes; family Dendrocolaptidae; genus Campylorhamphus; species Campylorhamphus procurvoides. The sequence goes on along the minus strand of WBMV01006632.1, from coordinate 599,784 downwards.
AATATTTCAGCTGATTCAGCAGGTAAATATGTAGAGAAATTACATTAATCAGACAATGTGTTTGCATAACTGTTTGTACTATATTGAAGTAAATCTGATTTTTCCCTAATTAGAAGGGAAATGCCAATTTATACAAAATTAAAAGCAAGAAGATTTAAATAGTGTGTTGAATTCCGTCCTTTAATGATGCAGGATTTGTAAATATGTATCTGTCTCTCTTAAATCCTAGAAACTGAAATATCTGTTGGATTACTCCAATCTACTAGACTGGACAATTTATACTACAAGCATAATTTTTGTGTCTTCTCTATTTATTAATACACCAGCTCATTTGCAGTGGGAATGTGGAGCAATTGCTGTATACTTGTCTTGGATGAACTTCTTGCTTTACCTTCAACGGTAAAAATTATTTATGTGTTTTACAATAAAATACTGTCAATACTTTCAGATATTTTACATATCCGAAGCAGTGACTAATCAAATTTTATAGTCCTATTTTGTATTTTTACTTTTTTCATGCTGTACAAGTTTTCAGATTATGACCACAGGAATTTTTTACCCTAATGAACTGTAAAGTCATTTTCAGTGTTTTGCATGTGGAGCATCATAGCATGTGTAATGGCAACTAAAGAAATAATAATATTTATTTTAATGTTAATTAAACAAAGCCATGAATGTATCTTTTTGAAATCATCTTTCATTATACTGTATAGACTTTGACTTTAAAAATACACAAAACCCAGAAGGATATGAACTACAAAAGACATAAGGAAGTCAGTTTTAATAAGTAATACCTGGGAGAAGGTACATTATTTTATAATTTTACATATTAAATGATACACCCCACTTCTCTACACCACAGTATCCTGTAAAAGAATTATAATGGATGATATTATTTCTTCAGTTGACATTAGGTCTTTTTATTGCCATTAATTATTTTAATGTCACTGGTACAATAGTGTCCAAGAGTTATGAACTGCAGGGAAGTTGGGTGGAGGAAAAAAGTAGTGTGGGTGTAGTGCTTAAGAGTAATAAACACATTTGTGCCTGAGCCAGACTGCATGTGATAACACTGCATAAATATTCCAGTTCTTACTGTATATATGCACTAATCACTCCCATGAATTCTTGGAGACAGACAAACATGACATTTGCTGAGTTATTTCAGGATCATTTTACTGTAGAAAGAGATGTTTAAGGACAAGGTTTGTAAACAGAGTTAACATCAAAGAGAATACCTTTATAGTACTGCCTCTGCTGCAAACCTAGTCCTATCTGTGTCTGATGATTTGCATGACTAATAAATGGGTGTGTCCTGTCTGCTCTGGGCTAAAAGAGGGTTGAACCTAAACAGTAAAAAGTAAACAGATGATTGCTCAACCTCCTGCTGCTGCAAGATGAAATGACTCCCTGGCTTGACTATTTTGCCATGTGTATAGCAGTAGAACTCTACACATGATTTTTCTAACTTATTCAGGCTGCCTTTTCCCAAAGCAACATGTAGTTCCATTGATTTCAATGGAATTTTGCCTAATAAATGCCTAATAAATAAGAGGTCAGGTTTGCTTTATTTCCAACTTGACCTTTTCAGTCTTGCACATATTTCAAGGTGAAAATCGTGTGGAGGGATTTTCACAGTTGCTATTGTTGTGGCGTAAAACAATCACCTGACCCCCAGATCTGAGAGAGGACACAAATTCCCACGTTCAAGCTTGGGGGTAACAGTAATTTAATCTGCTTTATGACAAGTCATGTTCTGAGATTTAGTCTTTGTGTTAGTCAAGAACAGGAGAGGCTTGCCAGGTGACAGACTGACGCTGGAAACACAGGTGTTTTAAAATTATGCTACCCCCCTTCTCTTCACAACCAACGTGTTTTTTTTTGTATGCTTGTGTTTCATACTTTGTATTATACAAAAACTATGTAGTTTGTTTCATAATTTGAAAGAAGCAAAATCTTTTAAATCAAGCATCTGGCTGATGGATTATATTGCCAGTTGTCCTTTGTTCTGGTTGCTAGTTTGCTTCTAGACGCAGAAAAGAAGTTAGATAATTTCTTAATGTTGTTATTCTGAATGTAACAGTGGTACAATATTGTACTGCCTGTGACTATGGAGAGAATAAATGTTGTCCATGAAAAATAATATCTTGAAAGCTGCTCTGGTGAATTAAAATATAAGATTATGTAGTTTAGGCGTCATGTAAGTAGGATCACTTCCACTCTTTTAGATGTGAAACTACAACCAGTTTGTACCATCTCAGAATGTCTCTGAGAGGCAAAATGTCTCTTTTCACACATGAAAATCAGCATTACTTATTGCCTTATGTAAATAACTGCAAGGGACTCTAACTTCAGTGTTTAATGATGTAGGCATGGACTTGGCAGTGCTAGATTAATGGTTGGAACTGATTATCTTAAAAGTATGTTCCAACCTAAATGTTGATGTCAATTCTATATGTTCTCTGTTTACTTATTGCATAGATTTGAAAACTATGGCATCTATGTTGTGATGTTCTGGGAAATTTTGAGGACTTTGATTCGGATAGCTGTGGTTTTCTTCTTCCTGATATTGGCCTTTGGACTGAGTTTCTTTGTCCTTTTGGGTTCACAGGTTAGTTGAATCATGTAATTATTTTTTTTCATAAATATTATCTTTGACTAAAGCATCTCAAGATGATATTTACAAATTTCATCAGTTCAGTTTTTTTCTTGACTTTGATATTTATTCTTTTTGCAGCAAACATATAGCACACCTCTGCTTTCTGTAATGAAGACATTTGCAATGATGCTGGGAGACATTAATTACCATGATGCATTCCTGGATCCTTTACTAAGCAGTGAATTACCATATCCATTCCTGAGTTACACAGTTCTCATTATATTCACATTGCTTATTCCAATCCTTCTTATGAACTTGCTAGTAAGTATGACTTAGTAATATAATGACTTAGTAGTATAAAAAGTGGTTAAGCACAGGTTTATATGCAGTTTTAGCATATAGAATTACTTTAGTAAATGACATTCATTCATTATTTAATAAGTTGATACTTTCAGTAACATATTAAAAGATTGCCTTTCCCTGGACTTGTTTTCCACCCAGTTTACTGTTCTGAGTAAATTCGCAATTCACTTTGCAAAGTTATCTAGTATATCTTTAGGTAGAAACTGTGATCAAATTTGAATCACAGCTGCAATGTATTATTCTGAGATCTTGATAAAGGAAATTGTGGGAAAATTATTTCTGTTCAACCCCTTGTGGTATTAAAACCGAGCACTAACAGTAATTTTTTACTTTTTTTTTTAAAAAAAAAAAAGCTCAAACTTAGGTCTTCATTGCATAGAAAACAGCAATCAGAAAACAGCAGTAGTGTTAGAATGGACTAACAAGTCTGACCTGACCAAAAAAACCCAGAAAACACGATAATATTGAGAAAGGGGGAAAATAGGTAATATATCTAGCAATATTCCATTGAATATTTCTTTTCAGGAAATAAATTTTTTATATGAGCTGAACAATAAAAATCAAATAATTCTATTTTTTAAGATAGTTATTGCTGCCATGATCCTATTCAATCTAGAGAATAATTAGGTTTCTTAACATTGCAACAGTAATGAAGAATCAAAAGGAAGTAGCTCTTTAGTGCCTTACTGGTAGACAGAAAGTTGTCATTAAGAAAGCTTTCTCCATTTCTTGAGATGTATTTTACAAATATGCAAAAACGTTCCTAAATTCAAGTAAAAAAATCTAATTTGAAGTTTATTTTTTTGATTTAAATGTGAATGAGAAATACAATTGAAATTACAGACTATGAAAAAGTAAATAATGAAACCTTTCTTGATGTTTCTAGATTGGTTTGGCTGTTGGGGATATTGCTGAAGTACAAAAATATGCTGCACTGAAAAGGATTGCAATGCAAGTAAGTAATATACCATGGAAAAAACAAGTATTGGAAGTAGATATCATTGTTAGAACACCATTTAGATAATTCATTGATTTGTTATCAGCATTCCTAACTAACATCTTAGGATCTGTATAAAGCAAATTGGTGAACATGGCATCTTTTTCTATCTCGTTTTCAGTCTTGTGAGTCACTGTAAGGGAAGTGTACAAGCAAATGCATTTTTAAGGAATTTTTCAACAGTCAGTACAATGAATTCTGAGTTGTTCCAAGAACAGAATCTGAAAATCAGTAAATGCAATGCTTGAAATTGGAGAGTTGTCTTTTAGTAGAGAACTTCTGCAGTGGAAAGAAGGTTAAGATACACAAAAATCAAAAGGACATTAAATTCATTCTGCTATCCTGAAGTCTCATTAGCTATAAGAGTGCACATCTGTGTGGAATAATTAATTGTGCTAAGATGATATTGCTATACTACTTTAACTACATCATTTCAGTGCCTGGGCTGGACTGTTCAAATATCATACCATTGTTTGCAGCGCGGACTGGTACTAGTGATTTAAATATAATGACATAATGGTTATTTTCATATAATGTGTATTTATCTTAAGAGAATATAACTCATTTTAAATGCAAAACTACATTTAGGTTAATCTTCACACCAACTTAGAGAAGAAGCTGCCATTTTGGTTCTTAAGTCGGGTGGACCAGGAATCAATCACTGTATATCCCAACAGGCCAAGATACTGTGGATTTATGGTAAGATTTTGAATATTAGGCAGAAGAATTCTTACCAAAATGTGATATGATTGACTTTGTACACAGATTGCTAGGAACATTGTATTAATAAGACTCAATCATTAGCTAACATCAAGGGAATTGTGATCAAACATTGACTAAGGTCAGTGAAAATGATAAGTCAGTTTGAGTGCAGCTGTATTCAGGTATAATTAGTGTTTGAATACTCAGCGATCTGTACCTTTATTAAGCAAGACAATCTACCAGAGGTGTTCAGAAAAAAATAGAATTACTCCTTATTGGCATTTCTTCTTTTATTTGTTTACTTTTCATTTCAGCAGTTGTTTGTAGACTAAATTTTTTGGTAAAATAAATTTTGCAAAATAAATGTTTTAGAATATAAAACCCCCATCATAACAGAAGATCTTTTCAACAATAATACTGGGTGGAAATTTTCCATTCCCCTATTTGGGAATTTTAATCTATTTTCAGACTGTGATACTTATTTCAGTTTGGTTCCATGTTTTGTTTAGAGTGTGTTCCAGTATTGCTTTGGGTGTGAGGATTCTACCACATATGCACAGAGCCCTGATACAACATTAGAACTGGAAGTTCTGAAACAGAAGTACAGGTATTTGTTGCATTATTTTACTGATGTAAAAATAAGTAGAACTATGTTCATAGTATTGGTTCTATTTTTTAAAGTGTTCTAAAGCTCCATACTAACCTAAAAACTAAAATTCCACATATCTAGTGTCCTTAAGTAAGCTCAATCACTATGGCAGCTCTGTATTTTATGTTCTGTAATGCATTTGCCTTCAAAATTCTACTGTGGTAGAAAAATATTTTTATCCCGTGGCAGAGAAAGAGGACAGGTTTGTGCTGTGGTTTAACCCCAAGTGTCAACTAAGTCCCACCCATCTGCTTGCTCACTCCCCATGGAATAGCATAGAGAACTGAAAAAGTTAGAAAACTCATGGGTTGAGATAATGACAGTTCAGCAGATAAAAGCCGTGTGCACAAGCAAAGCAAAACAAGGAATTCATTCACCACTTCCCACAGGCAGGCAGGTGTTCAGACATCTCCAGGAAAGCAGGGCTCCATCATGGTTAATTGTGACTTGGTAAGACAAACACCATCTCTCTGAATGTCCCCCCTTTCCTTCTTTCCCTAGCTCTATATGCTGAGCATGATGCCCTATGGTATGGAATATCCCTGTGGCCAGATGGGGTCAGCTGCCAACAGCTGTGTCCCCATCCCAGCTCCTTGTACACCCCCATCCTCCTCACTGGTGAGGCTCTTTGAGAAGCAGAAAAGCCCTTTATATGCTGTGCAGGCACTGTTCAGCAATAACAAAAACATCTCTATGTTTCCACCACAAATCCAAAACACAACTCCATGGCTGACACTGTGAAGAAAATTACCTCTACCCCAGCCAAAACCAGCACAGCTTGTTGCTCATTAAAGTAAACTGAAGTAACAGAGAAGATGCATTTTCATTTCAGAGTTAGAGATTTGTATATGGATGGTTTCAAGGGTTATTTTAAACTTATAAGTGATGCAATTTCAATTGGTGTGTATGTATACACAGTCTGTTACTGACTTTCCACTGGTCCAAAGGTAAATCAGCTTCAGATTGTTTCCCCAAAAATGGATTTATGTCCTGATTCTCCCTGGAGCAAATCATCTGTTTCCCAAGCCGTGGAAGGATTTATTTATGCTTTCTTGACTTACTTATCTTACCAATATGTCTATAAGAATGGTTTCAAAAAAGCTTTCTGTGAAAGTGCAGATAAAGAAATGTGTTCTTTCTCACCGAGTCTCACTTTTCCCTGCACTTTTCTTCTATCTTTTTTTTCTTTCTCTTTTTTTTTTTTTCCTTTAATTTACCAAATTTTTGTCTCCCTGCACAGATTCTGATTGAGGGTGTTTTGTTTCTTTGCTTTTTTTTTTTTCATAAAAGAATTCACAAGAGCTGAAAGGGCTGGGAATACACCCTACAGATGTAGGCAAACCATGGACTTTAGGAAGACTTTCTTCAAATCCATACTGCATCAATACGTTATAAACCAGCATAGAATATAATCTTATTTAGCTGGGGTTTTTTCCTACAGAGAAAGAATAAAACTATAATTTTATAAAATCATTTGGAACAGAATAACCTGTGACCATATCACCATGGAAAATTATATTTACTGCTCTGAAAATATTGACTGAAAGCTTTTACTGTGTTGCCAGTATGCTTTTATTGTCAGAGTTCAAGAGAGTTCAGGTCCTACTGGAGCTAGTGTCAGTCAGTGGTGGGTGCATATAATTTTGAGGTTTGATTTGGAGTGGGAATTTTTTTTTCCTTAGTATTTTAATTCTCATGATTTTCAAGTATTTTAAGATGTATTAAAGTTTGTGTTAAAAAACAAATAAACAAACAAAACCCCATGAAAAACTGCCTCTAAAGCCCAAAACTGTTCTTCACACAGAAGCTTTTCAGTCACAATGTAGATTTCATAGTATAATTTTGTCAGTCTAAACATAATGAAAGGTAGATTTTCAAAATGTTTGGTAGTTTTATGAAGATGCCTTCTAGACACATTTCTCATTTTTTTCATCATTCCCTGAAAAATAACTGTGCTGTCTGTGTGTGATGGTAACTTATAATAACTCTTTATTTGCATCAATTGCATTTTGGATAGCATTTTGAAAGAGATCAGTAAGCACCTCATCAGTATTTCTCATATGCTGTAAAAGTAGTTTTGAATTCCACTAAATGTCTGTAGATGTTTAATTGCCATCACAATGCTGGCTCTTTTTCCTTGCCAGACAAGAAAATAGGTCAATAGGAAAAGGTTTTGATAGAACTGGCAACAATTCTGTTTTGAGAGTGAAGTTGCTTCTACTTTAACTATATAGTATGTTACTTTTCTCAAGAACCAAGAATTTGCTCTTTAATCCTGTTTCCTGAAACCTGGAGAAGTACCACAACTTGAAGAACAAATGTATTCCAGACAATAGTCTTCATTAGCAGAAGGGTTAAGTACTGACAGAAGCATGAAGTTAAGCACCGTCAGTTCTTTATATCTGTAATTTTAATGACTTAAATGTTCCTTGAAATCAAATTGCAAAGACTGATATATGCTGCTTTTTTTTTTGTTTTGGTTTTTTTTAGGCTCAAAGATATATCAACATTACTGGAAAAGCAACATGACCTCATTAAACTGATAATCCAAAAAATGGAGATAGTGTCAGAGGCTGAGGATGAAGACAGCAATGATTTATTTCAGCACAAATTTAGAAAAAGGCAGTTAGAGCACAAGAATAGTAAATGGGATACAGTGTTAAAAGCTGTTAAAACAAGTGTGCCTAACCCAAGCACAGAAAAGAACAATAGCTTCTTCTAGACATGACTATGATATCATGTTGTAATATCACTTTGTTTTACTTTGTTTTACTTCTCTTATTGCCTTTGCATAATGTTAATGTGATACATCATGTATTCAAGTACAAAAAAGGCCAGATCTGAAAAAAGGATGCAGGTGCTCAAAACAGTATTTAAGGAGACTGAAGATGTCTACATCCAAAACTGTGATCCTAAAAGTGACTGGCTAATCAGGAAAGTGCCTCACTCACCACATTCCAACCTTGCTGTCCTCAGAGTTTCCAAGGCTTCTGTCTGGATCTGATCCTGGATTTGGCCCTAGTACACTTAGGTCTGTACGTAACTACGTGATTTTCTGTTACGAGCATTTTTAGAATTTCTAAATTTTTAGAAATTAGACTCCAGTTATTTAGTTTTCAGATGTTTTGAGAGAGACAATGGGCTTTATGTAGCTTAAAGAAAAAGTACAAAACTAATCTGACAGAGGCTGGAAGTTTTGCTGAGTAGGGGCTGCAGGATCAGGCCTGAAAAGTAAGAAATAAAAGATCTTGAAGTTGTAATGTAAGGGAAGAACTGTTTTCTTTTCTAGACAGCTGTATGCAATTCTCAGAGGGATAATTTGTACTAGCATGCATATAGCAATGACAGAATGATATGTTTAATATTTTTCATTACAACTTGCTGTCCTTATACTGCTTATGTGATTTTGGCCTTCCTGATAATGTTAAACTGACCTTGCTACTTTAATCTGCACTTTGGTTTTATTATTTATTTACTGGATATTCAATGCATTATGTAATATACAGTAATATATCAAATGTGGGAATAAATATGAATTAATCTGTGTTAAGTACATGAGTATGTTTGTTTCAAAACCTGTGCTAATAAATTAATTATGACTATATGTGCTGCTAACGCTCTGTGGTCTGCTTTTGAATTCAGACATTTCCTTTGAGAACTTAATACCCATTAATTCTTCATATAAAGAACAAGTATGATTTCTTTTTATTTAAAAGATAGCTACCAGAAGGTAATTCACACTGCACAGAACTTGTCGAGTCTTCAGAAAACACAGGAAGATGCACCATAAATTACTGAGACTCACGCCTAACAACTGCCATGGATGACATGTTGTTCAGTAGGGAAAATTCTTTGTCACCCAACAGCTCCATCCCACCTTTGAGAATTTAAATCCTTGCCTGGCGAAACATAGAAATGAGTGGGTTATCACTGCACCTTCTACTATGCTTATTGGGTTGAGCAGTTACTTAATATCAAATGGTGAATGGTATTCAGAGATTCAGAAAGCATTTGGACTTTTGTTTCTTTCCACCATCAAGGTTCATGGATACCTCTGAATTCTGTAGCATGAATTCATGCCTGTTTATAGATGAAGATGTTTGCTGTTAAAACTGAAGTTCTGTTCTGGCTTTACCTCCCAGAATCTGCACAGGCAGATTGCATTTAAGTATGACTATTCAGGCAGCAATCTGGGGACATAAACATACACACTGGTGTGTGACTGCATCTGCAGATGTCCTTCTATCTGCCCCAGGGACCCCATCCTTAAGTCTGCCTCTGGATTACATTCTAACTGACCTATTGAGATCAGGTGTACCATCTCTCTCATGCATCTAGGTGGAAAGAAATGCATTGCACAGGTAGTGCAGCATGGCAGTGTCTCCAGTTGTTCCTTGGCTACAAGAGTGTGAGGAACATGTGCTGCAAAGCGCACTGTGTCTGCCCTGCAGGCTGCTGCAGGAGCAGCTCTGCCTCAGGGCCAAGCCTGGTGTGACACAGTGAAACAGAGAACAAGCAGAGACAGTCAAGAAAGCAAGAATAAAACTGTAGTCACTGAAGTTGAGTTGTAGCCTCGGTTCTACTCCTGCGAACAAACCCTGTTCAGGTTTTCTGGGCTGCTGTGCATCTGCAGCTCCCTCTGTCAGTGGAAAGAAGAGTGCTCAAGTTCTCAGGATAGGGTCAAACTTGAAAAATGTAAATGATTTTTGACAAAAGTGATTTTAAATTCCTGACAGTCTACGCCATTAACACTAGATGGCAGTGAGTGATAGGATTTTTAAGTAAATTGGACCTAAGTGCATTGTTTGAAGAGGAACTGTTCAATGGTTACAGCAGAAGCAAAGCAGTTAGCACTCACAGTTTTAAAGTTTGAGCTTTTCTAGCCTCTTTAAACAGAACTCTGAGATATTTATACACAGCTGCCTCTCAGCTTTTCTGACAGTTTCACTTACAGTTTGAGAAAATTTTTCCTTTCCAATTTTATATGCAAAACCAGAAAGAAGGTATTTTATAATTAGTTAATATTACAACATTGAATTACTTAGCTTTCTATGGAAATCATCAGACTTAGAGTATTTAATTGCCATGTGATAGAAATGTCTAATAGAGCCTAAGTACAAGATGTGTAGAGTTCAAGAAAAAGTACAAATAGTGTCAATTGGAATAAAAACGTTGGTTATGGCTGACTAAAACTGAACAGACTGAGCTGAAGATACTGCGCCATTTCAGCACACCCTAGAAGCAGTGCTATTGGAATCATTAAGGTTCAAAAAGACCTATAAGACCATTGAGTCCGACCATTAACCTAATACTGCCAGGTCCCCCACTTAACCATGTCTCTAAGCACCGCATCTAGATGTTTTTTTAACCTTTCAGGGACAGTGATTTCACTTCCCTGGGCAGTCTTTTCCAGTGCTTGACCACCCTTTCAGTGAAAAAATTTTTCCTAATATCCAATCTAAGTCTCCCGTGGCTCAACTTGAGGCTGATTCATCTTGTTCTATTTCTTGCTACCTGGGAGAAAAGACCAACCCTCATCTGCTTACAACCTCCTTCGTTATGTTACATGTTAGGTACAAGCAAATATATGTTAACAGAAATTGTCATCGAGTGAATTTTTAAATTCACACTTCGGAATTAATATGGATAAATGCAACTGAAATGGATTCTCTTTTTGTGAACATAGTGTCTGCAAACTGTGATAGGTGTATATATCATATCCAATCCTCATCCACTTCCCTTTAGTCTGTATAACATCTCTTTAATTGGGGTACAGACAGTTCTATAGGCATATGTGGTCATCAGTTGTCTCTTTCAGGGCTGCATATCAAATATTTCTGATGGTGAGGGCAATTATTCCACTTCTTATTTCTTGCTGCTCAGCAGCTCTGGAACTGTTTTCTCATCATGACAAATAGCAGTGTGGGTCAGGCAATGGCACCATCTCCTCCCACCAATTGCCATTTCTATGTGATTTGACAGTCTAACAATTTGACAATTTGGCAATTCTTCACTGAAGACAAATGTCCAGGTGCCTAGCTTTCTAGCATCAGAGTCTTGCTGATAAGGACAGACTAGCAAAATACTAGCAAAATTAAAATCAGCTAGAGCATTAAAATACATCCTGAAGAGAAAACTGAAGTGCCCAAACTTGAAGTGAATTAGAGTGAGACTATTTTATTTTCAGGCTGCAAAACCCAGTAGGTAGGAAATAACTTGCTTCAAGCTGTCTGGTGTACATATTGGTATTCTTCATAAGACATGCTGCTGGAAAAAAGACAAGGTTGATCTATAAGTAAGTCTCTTTAATTTTTTGGCTCACATTATTTTTTCAAAGAAATAGACTTTTGTTCCCCTTGTTCTGGTGTATAATACCGTTTTCTTATCTGCAACACACTGAAGATATGGCTTTGTAAAGCATTTCACATTAAAATGCTATATGAAAAATTGGATATAGGGAATTGATAGAGGAGAAACCTCGCCTGATATCAGCCAGGGAGGATTTAAAAACCTTGATGGCTACACATTTTGAGGAAGGAGAGAAATCTACACGAACAAAGGGATATTTCTTCTAACTGCTTAGGGTTTTATTTTGTAAGAGAAAATGCCCATAAGCAAAGCACATAGCAGGAGAAAGAAAAGATGAGAAAAATATCCTTAATCTGTACAAAGGATGCAAGTGAAGAAATTAGAGCCAGATCTTAAATTAACACCCTTTTACCCTGCTCTGTCCATGTAAGCAATCACTTAGGTTGCAGCATAGGACAAAGAATGATTTGTAAGCTATCTTTACATTGACTGACAGAAAGTGTCTCCCTGTAGGCAGGATTTGGCCCATGTAATGAACAAAATATAGTAGTGTAGCAATCCTTGGCCTGGAGTTATAGACAGCAGGAGAGCTTTTTGAACTTTCCCTTTTAGATGATTGAGAAGATTAAAAAAAATGACAGGAGTTGAAAGAATCTTTGATACCAAAGGTAAGACCACTGGTTAAAAATAGCATTTTCTGGGTGGTGCTAAGGTGTAAAACCATACTGACACAGGAACTGCAATAGAGCCTCTGCAAGCCACTCAAACATACCTGAACTGGCTAGGTAAAGATATTAACATCCTTATAGAAATGCACCAAGACAATGTCACAGTAATCACAAGAGAAGTTGCTTCAGACACCTGAAATCAGGACACTCTGGACAGGAAGAAATCTCAACAATGGTAACACTTGGTTTAGAAGTCAAGATAGGAAGTAATGCAAGTGATGAGAAGTGATGCATTTTATGTTATTTCATAATTGTGAATCAGCTTAGAAAGCAGAGTGAGGCTTAAAGCTATTAATTTCATAAATATGTAGTAGTGTTGTTAACATTTATTTATCCAGGGTGGTGACTGCAGTCTAAAAATTGATTATCAGCAGGAAACTGCGGATTGAGAAAAACAGAAGATTCAAATGGACCAGGATAACATGGAGCAAAAATGAAGGGAGAGAAACTGAAAGTGACATTGACCTTAGTGTGATCACACTAAAAAGGACTGAAAGTCCCAAGGCACCACTGGCCCAATCTGAATAAAACGGTGCTGTTCACAGGACTGTCAAATTCAACTGCATTCATGTAGGATCAAGGACAGGGAGAGTTAAGATCATTTTAACTTTTAAAAGTGAAAATCGTGCTTCTCAATTCAGTCCTCATCATAATCCCTGAAGTGGCAATGTCCATGGGAATGATTCAGCAAGGCAGCATGCAAGTGATGCCGTGAGAGATATCCATAATGCAGCCCAGAGTAATTTCTCATCACTTGAACTGACTCACTTCCTGCAGGTTCTGATTCTAACATTTATTGGAATATCTTCCTAGTCTGAGGGATAATTACAGTTGTATTAAATGGCTGAAAGTAATCATTGCTAAAGGCTACAACTGGCAATGTTACTGGGTTGTGAGGAGAGGAGCATGTGTATTTCAAAGGATTTGGTTTCCTTCATTTAATTTTGAAAGTTGTGTCCACATCTTGCATACATGAAGAATTGCAGTATGGTGCCAAGGCAAGGGACAGATGCACTTCCCTAAGCTGAAAAAGTTTACGTAAAAAGTATATCTGCTGGCACTTTCAGATGTCTCCATTGTTCATCAGGCCTCTGGAAAGCTACAAGAACAAAAAGGCTACACAAAGCTGCATAAGTCCTTCAGGCAATCAAATTAAAAAAGAAAATGAAGCAGGCAAGGATTGCCATTCCAACATGTCATTAAAAACAAAGAAATTCAGAGTTAGAGGGAGAAGCCAGAGTTGGATTCATGTGTTGACTTTGGGTAGAGAACTCAGTGAAGGCACCACCATCTTTATGTTGTTGTCCTGAGAGCAAGATGACAGTTGGTGACAGTTTTATTTCATGTATAAATTGTATTTTAGATAGAATATGGAAACTAAAGAGTTGTTATAATCTAGAACTCCAGATTTCTCCAATGGGATCTTCCTTTCACATATCTGTGGTGATGACAAGGAATACAGTATTTCAGAGTTTTAATATGACCATTCCATTGTAGTAATGGAAGAAGGAGGGAAACAGCTTTTCTTCTGAGAACTTTCAGCATCTTTCTTGGTCTATGCCACTGCTGAAATACAACATCCAGAGTGCTGAGGTGGAATCCACATACACAATTCCTTCTTGTAAAAACAAATAACTGTAAGATTAAGTCTGTGTTTGCACGTTCAAGACAGATCTTGCTGGGAGTGTGATGAACAGGAACAAGGTATTTGTTCTAGCCAAACCCAGCAATGTTATCATTCAGCACAAGCTCATTTCTTACATTTACTAAGACACATGGGGTGCGTATCATGTGGAGAAGAAGATAACACGTGCGAATGCTGTTTCTTCATGTCTCTGTTGGACCAAGGCCGTTTTGGTTACCATCATGGTCATCGTCTACCAAAAGCAGAGCAGTAATAAGCTCATCCATTGCTGTAATCCATTGTATTACAGGAACTTGTAATGCCCTTGTTAATTTTTATTATCAAACTTAACTCCTGAAGAAGTGAAAGAAAGTGCTTTGTACATAAACTTACAGGAAGGTAATACAGAAATATGCATCTCTAAACGCTGTAAAAGGAGCTTAGAAAGTGAGGGCAACTGCCAAAATGCACCACTGCTGCCTCCAAGACACAAAATCAGCTGTGGCCTGAAGCTGGGAAGTGTTCCATGACCTGTTGCTTCCTGGTGTTTATCCTAATTGTTGCTTCACAGCAGCTGAGGTGGACCTATGATGTCTTCCCTGCCTGAGATCAGTTGTATGATCGATGTTGTCACAGGGAGAGGTCAGGCACAGGTGGCACAGAGGATGCCACCCCTGAGTACCACTTCTTAGTCAGGGCACAGCTGAGGCATACAGTGAGGTGCTCACAGTGTCAGTTCTCTAGAAAACATGAGCATGCACTATTAAAACAGGTATTTTCTTAACTGAATAGCCTATAGACATGAACAAAGAGGCTAAAAAATATCAGTGTGGAGTAATGAGTGCCAGATAAAGAGGAAGAGGTGCAACAATAAAGCATATCTGACCCAACCAGGGGCCTGTAGGTAATTATGGCTGAACTTGAAAGGATGGAAGAAATAGAGCAAGGTTCTATAGAGAAGTTAATTTAGAGGGCACCTAGAGTCTCTGGGTTTGGGACAGCAAAGCTATCGGTGTTATAAAGCTTCTTAAGTTGGACTGGTGAAATAAAAGGCAAGGGGTACTGGGGGAATTAAGGATGGAGCCAAGAGTCCACAACAAGGCTGTGAGTCACCAGGGAGCTTTGTTTGTTTTCCAGTAGAGATAAAAGCATTGTCCACTTATCTGAATAAACACAATAATGCACCAATTATTCTTGAGGAACTCATAAAACATGTACTAATGACTCTAGAGAAACAATGGAATTGTAGCTCCAGCATGCATATTTTCTGAAGTAAAAGCCTGCTTTTTAATGTCTAACATCTTAATTTAAAAAACAGCCTTTAAATCAAGACTGAATGTCTGGTTAAAGAGCTTACTGTTGAATTTTGAAACAAAGTAATAATACCTTTCTAGACCTGTGGATTTCTTTCCTCTTAGGCTTTAAGAATAGTTAAAACTTATACCTAGAGAATAATAAGAAAGGCTGAAGAAAATAAAAATAAACACCACAGAATCACAGAATGGCTGGGGTTATAAAATACCTCTGGAGATTATCTAGTCCTGCTAAGATATGTTCACCTGGAGCAGGTTGCACACAATTGCATCCAGACAGCTTTTGAATATCCCCAGAGAAGGAGACTCCACAAACTCTAGGCAGACTGTTCCAGTGCTCTGTCATGTTCAAAGAAACAAAGTTTTCCCTCATACTCAGGCAGAACTTCCTGTGTTTTAGTTTGGGCCTATTGCCCCTTGACCTGACCCTGGGCACCACTGAAGAGAGTCTCTGCCCATGGTTTTTGACACATGCCTTTAAGATAAATATTTTTATGCATTGATAAGATCCCCTCTCAGTCTTCTGCACTCTAAAGAGGCCCACCTCCCTCAGCCTTTCCTTGTAAGACAAATGCTCCAGGCCCTTAATCATCCTTGTAACCTTCCCCTGGATCCTCTCCAGTTGTTCTTTGTCTTTCCTGTGCTAAAAAGCCCAGAACTGGACACACTGCTCCAAAAGTAGCCTGAATGCCACACCACTGTGAGAGGACTTGAGCCCCCAAGTGCTCCAAGCCCTGTCCTGTGCCCTCCAGGTCCAGCTGTTCCCCTGCACCCCCGCAGACAGAGTGTGAAGTATTGCTGCTCTGCTGTTTTACTCAAATGGAACAGGTAGCATTAGAGTAGTTTATTCAGATACTCCGTTTTTTAGTTACAAGGGGTTTTGAAGTGAGTCGTATTTTGCTGCCGCATTTACCCTTCACATTGCCTAGGAGTTTAGAAAATCCTTCAAGGTCCTACTGATTTTAGGTGACAATCCTGATCTCTGACAGGGGACACAAAGATGGTTGCACCTTAGTTAGAGTATGGGATTCCCAGCCTGACAAAAGTTTAGAAATGTCTGACGTTCATCCAAACCTTCCAGCAAATTATGCCAGTTTTCAGAACATGTGTGGGGTGTGTGAACACATCCAGAGGTGAACTGCCAGTAACATTTTGCCCTGTGCTACACAATCCCCCATCAAGCCAATTCTAATATGAAGAAGCAGCAAAGCTGTTCTCCTGTCAAATCAAGAGTAGAGTATATGGTCCCTTGTTGCTCAAAATAGATCAAGTTTATGTTTGCTGCCAGTACCTCCGTGCTAGCCCAGCATTTCCTTCTCTCTTTCTATCAGCCAAGATCATTTTCCCAGGGAAGCAAAATACAAGTTGTGGCAACATTACTGTTACCATTATTGATATCCATTTTATCACCCTGCTATCCATAATTTAAGTTGATTAGAAG
This sequence comes from Campylorhamphus procurvoides, assembly GCA_013396655.1. Taxonomy (NCBI): domain Eukaryota; kingdom Metazoa; phylum Chordata; class Aves; order Passeriformes; family Dendrocolaptidae; genus Campylorhamphus; species Campylorhamphus procurvoides. The sequence continues at coordinate 583,059 of WBMV01006632.1, read as the reverse complement.
ACTTCTGGGGACAGCTATGAGATTTGCTCTGTTTTTGTCAGGAGTGGCATGGCACAAGCAATTCCTAGGATACCCGTGGTGGCACATGGGCATTGCAGTTCTGAGCACTTCCCTGGCATGCAGCAGCAGCGATCAGGTCATCCAGCACAAAGAGAAGACACATGTATGTGAAACACAAGCAGTGCTGAGTAGGGGAACCCCCTGACCTCCCATCTCTATTTGAGGAGTGCTCTTAACAACCAAAGCCAGGAAAACCAAACCACAGGTGCTGCAGAATGAGTTATATATCCCAGGACAAAAATAATGTCCCAAAGCAGTGTTGGCCCAGGTGACTGCCCTAATCAATTAGAATCTTCTAATCTACTGTAGAAACTGAACTTTTACCATTTGACTTTCTCTGGTGCAGTGGCCCATGCTCTTCCATCAGTACATGCTTGGGATGCTTATCACAATGTGTTACTGTGGTATCGTTACAAAAATAAGAAGATATTTTTCAAGATCACCTATACCGGGACCAGCAAAGCAAAGCAAAGCAGTGACTGGCAAGACACATGTAGTAGGTCTCACAAGAACTATAATGTGTGTGATCTTTCCCAAATCAAAGCCTTATGATGTTTCCTAGAGGCTCTCAGAGTTGCAGAGCCTTGTGGATGCCCTTTCAGTAATGTCACATGTTGTGAGCATTTGTAGCACAGCTTGCAGTCATGGGAGTAGAGGGATGTTGCAGCTGCCTCAAACCCACCAGTGATTCTTCATTCCCCACTCATATTTTTCTGTTAGGCTAATCAATAACTGCATAGAACTGACAGCATTATAATGGCCATGGCAGCAAGTCCCACACATCATTGAAAGCAAACAAAAGATCCATTTTTACATCATAGGTCTTGAAGTAAGCTTCCAGATGGGGGTCAATGCAGGCAGCAAGAAGATTCAGGCTTAGTCAATAAAATGGGTAGATTAAAGGGAAGCAAGTCCCAATTGAGAAGGAGAGAATGAAAGAAAATAGTAGCCTGTTCTTCATAACACCTAAATTAATTCAATTGTCATTGCAGAGTAAGATTCGCCTAATTTCTTTCTCTGTTATTCTGACCCTGGCTAAGGCTCCAGGTTGTCAGCAGGTTCCCCCGTCACTTCACAGAACCTTGCTGTGCTCACAAGAATCTTCAGACGTTAATATTTACCCACAGTAGGTTAAAACCGGCTCCATGGAAGACAATTTACCCTTCCTGCAGGTGCAGCAGGGTAGGGAAGCAACGAGTTGATTGCAGACACTGAGATAGCTGCTGGAGTGTCAGGTCTCTTCCCACTCCTGCTGCATCAGCCATCACATGCTGGAGAGTCTTCACTAACTGCAGAAATTGACCTTTAATAAATTGCCCTTTCTTTTGTAAATTTATCCTAATCACGGATTTGACTGCTTGAGTTGTGCCTGACCTGGCCAAGCCAAAGCTGTCTGTACCCAACTTCCCCACCTGCATCAGTTTGGTATGGCAATCTCCAAGAGCAGTTAAAACTAATTTAATTATTTATCTGTTGCTGTGGCTCAGAACCAGAGCCATTTTTAATTTCCTAGCAGTGACAGAATTTGTGTTTATTATTTTTCTCCTTTTTCTTATTTAAAAAATGCTTGCAGTCTTTATGTAAAGATTTCACCAAATACAATAAAAAAACCCTACTACAACACACATAAGACAGTACTACTGACCCTGGGATGCTCATCTCCCCATCTCAATATTTGGTAGAAATTTAAATTTATCTGATAGACAAGACAGTAGGAATAGACTATTCCTAGTGAAAAAAATATTAAAAAAATCTGAATTTCAGTTAATCGGGGTACATATATTGTGTGCTTGGTTATAACAAGTGACAAGCAGCCTGAAAGATGATTTTGGATAGAAATCACCATTCTTACAGGCTTTTCTTGAAAAAAATTACAGCTTTCTACTTTAGCACCCAGGAAGCTGAGAGAGCTTTATAGACGTTATGTCATGGCACCTGTGTGCTTTTAACTGCATGAGAAAAGCAAGGAAACATCAGCACATGCTCATCAGATTATCCTAAAATGTTTTTTTACAGAAAGACTTTATTTTCAGCAGAAAACACTGATTCATCAAAATATAAATCACTTACAAGAAAATCAGCATTTAAAAATTAATAAATTGTGACAACATCCTGTTTTTTATTGTTTGAAGTCAGAAGGGGCTAACCATTAGGTTTAATTGATTTTCTTTTTGAAATTTGAATGTTCTGCATAAAAAATGTAATATAAATACTGAAAATCTATCATATTCGTTGAAATTAAGTATCAGAGTGAAACACAACACAGTTTTAGCTATTAACCATTAATTTGGTGGGGTTTATTTTGAATTGAGATTTTTAATTGGTTGTTTGTCTCTCCCCTGTGAAATATATTTATAAAACCTGCAGCATTTCACAGGGAGGTATATCATGCCCACCCAGTTCTAGCTGCAGAGTGAGTGTTCCCAAGTTGTCCATCAGCATGGGATCAGCATCAGCATCTCAGACCCTGGGAGCTGAAAACTCAAATATCACCATTCAGCTCCATGGGACTGAGCTGTGCTTGCCTCTCTGGACAGCCTGGGGAAGAAGACAGAGTTGCTCAGTTTGTACTCTCCTCAAAAAAAATGAGTGAAGATCCAAAGATAGGGCACAAGCTCAGCTCTCTGGAGTGCTGCCTTAAGCCGTTACTGCTTCAGCCAATGTTTTAGCATGATTCTATCAGGGAAACCAGATAGAGAAAACTCTCTTTTGTTCTTCCTGCCAGCTCTCACTTAACCTCTGAGCCCTCTGGATTAGCAATATGGTGAGGATGTGTGCCTTGTACATTGTTTGCTGACTTCCAAGTTGCTCTGTAATGCTCCTTTCTGGGAAACTGAGCAGTGAGGACTGACTTTAGGGGAATTGCAGTTTGATGGATGTACAAGGTTTTCATGTTTGGAAAGAAATGTTCCAATCTTCTTCTGATTACTTTCTTGTATACATGCCCAGAGATGTGACTATGTAGCTTTGTGTGTTTTTAAGGCAAATTTAACTTACTCAAGCATCCTCTACAGAGGTGTAGCACACTCTTTTTTTATAATAAAAGGAACATGGAATTTTCCCTTTTCATTACCAGCTCCAAAACCTGTCCCTGACATTAATGTTAGATTCAGAGGAGAGTTTCAGCATTAGCAAATCAGCTGTCAGGAGCCCATCTTGGTTCTGCCTTACATCCCTTCCTTGCCTCCCTCCTGGGTTTCTCTGCCTGCCCTCTGAGTGACACTCACTCACCACTGGACATCAGCCCTGCTCTTCCCTCCTGCCCCCCTGCCCTGCCAGCAACTGTCCCAAGGGGTGACACCCTGCCCTCTCATGCCTTCATCAGAGAGCCCAGGGAGCTATTAAAGCGTTGTTATAAATCATAGTTATTAGCCAAGTGACTCATCTTACAGCACTGAGAAGGAATCTCCAGTCTCATGAGGGCTGGGTGTCTTGCTCACAGAGTGCTGGGGTGTTGATGAGGCCTTATGTGAGCCTTTATGGTATCCTTATCTCGCATTTCTAACAGCAAAACCCAACCTGTGTTTTACTCATGCTTTTTGTATACCTAATCAAAGTGGGTCAGGAAATGTGTAAGACAGCACAAGGGCTGCCTGAGAAACATAATATTTGTCAGAGAGCATTAACTCCGTCTCTCTCTTTCAGGGAATGATAGATGAAGTGTGCCTGAAACTCTGTTTAGATTATGTGAAGCAATGCACTGGTGGTTACATTCATCTTAAGCAAATCATTTTCACTCACTTGAGCTGCCTTACAGAATTTTCCAATAACACTTTAAGCAGCCTAAAACAAAACGAAGTCTTCATGGGTCACTCACATGGGAGTTCCTCCCAGAGCCTGCTTGCACACAGACAGGTTCCAAAATAGAAGTGGGTCCCAGGCCAAAGCCTGCATCAGCATTGGGACCAAAGTTTGGGAGGTGCCAGGAGTGGGTGTCCATGTCCATCGTGCAGTATTTAATCTGATTCAAGCAACAGAAATCCTGATATCAAAGAAACCACATCAGCCCTTTATGAAATGATAGGATGACCTTCATGAAGGTCCTGAAAACATTCTGCACCCCCACCCAGGCACCCAGGCAAGGGTTAGGGTTAGGGTTAGATCCCTGCTCTCTGCTGGGATCTGTTTCTCCTCTGACTAGAATCGTCCCCAGGCAATGGTCAGTGTGAGGGCATCTCCTGAGCCACTCTACTGAGGCCCCATGAAGGCCCCATGTGGCCCTTCCAGTCCCCCAGTTCCACGAGTTCTTGGGAAAGAGGAATAAGCCGATATGATGAGCCTTTTCTTCCCCAGGCATTCACAGATCAGTAATGGCACAGAGAGCCTGTACCAGGTCACACACCAGCAAAACAGTCTCTGGAAGGACCAGAGCCAGCCTCCAGACTCATTCCTACTGCTCCATGAGTGTAAGTGAAAGAGTTGCTCTAAAACTCAGCACATCTCTACTGAAGCCTGGGGAATCTAAATAGAGATGATTATGGCTTGCTTAATTTAATAATTACACAGGGATATATTTCATCTGCTCTCAGTGCCAATTCCAAGATGAAGTGAATGTACTTGCTTAAGCTTAATTTTTTTTGGAGAGGACTGCTGTAATTTTCACAGGAGAAATGCAATTAGATGAAGCCCAACAATGTTTCTGGTACCCAGTGTATTTTTAAAGAGTTTTGCCTTCATCTTTTACTAAAAAGAGCCTTTTTCAATATCAGCTCCTGCTTTCACAAGTGCTGCGGCCTCTGCAATTAGGATTTCTAGGGATTAACTAAAAAGTCCCATTTAAAACTTTCAGAAAACACTTTGAACGAGAGGGGGAAACCACTTAAGTCAGCTGCTTCTGTGCGTATCTTTTTGTGCTATGAAATATGACTTCAAAGAAAACCCTTCTGTTTCCATTTCAAGGTCTTTTTGTAAGGCAAGGAAGATAGGCAACCGGTGCTGGAATGCTGCTGCTGGGAGATTTATTGGAAGTCTTGAAGGGCTCAGTAGACTGGGAAGGTAATTTTTTGTATCCTACTGCACTCAAAACTGGTTTAATTTTGTGTCAGTCCTGGAACTGCAACCAGAATATGAACTGTGAGTTTATAAATTGCTCCTCTGAGTGCCTGACCTTGCAGGGAAAGGCAATCTAGAAGGAGCTGGAAGACAAAGAGATTTTGCACGGTCGAGCAAGTGCATTTCACTGGGTTAGTGAACCTCTTGCTTGTTCCTCATTTCATGCTCAAGTTCTCTGGCTTTGACAAGAGGACAGTATCCTTGTCAGTCTCCATGCCAAAAGGCTACCACTGTTCATCAAGTTGTGTCTGCCATTTGGATCAGATTTTTTTGAACAGAGGACACCTCTACTGAAATAAACTATGCATAGAACAATCATTATCATTAATATTTTTCTTTATTTTGTTATTATAGTGTATATAATTCTTTAACTCATGTGGAATTTCAAAGAAAATATTTAATATTTACTCAGCAAATTTCATTCAAATAGCAGGAAAAGTATATTAATTGGCTGATTAGATTTGGGAATATTGTCTAAAGAAGAGTGCCAGTAGTCCCATCATATGAGTAATTTTAAAATATATTAGACAAAGGCTTTGGGAATGCATTTCAAAAAGTAGTGTTCTTTTGGCCCAAATTAAAGAGAAAATGACTTAATCGCACTGTAGGATTTCTCACTGTTCAGTTCTAGCTCAAAAATCTGTGACTCAAGTTTTGAAATGTGTGTAATCTTTGAAGTCCCATTAGAACTTAAACTTCGTTTCCAAAGAAAATTTTATTAGGATAAATTTCACTTTCTTGGCATTAAATCATTGCTGTTCATAACACATGAAGTACAGGGTGATTGACTTTTAAAGTGATTTCATTTACCTGAGATTGTTATAAATGTTACACTGCAGTTGCCACAAGTTTCAATTTTTCTACAATTGATCTTCTCTGAAACAAACACAGAGTGATTTAAATAACACCATACACATCAAAACAGCATAATCTTATTGTAGAAGCGATTACCACCACAATACAGCAGATCCTTCCTGTATAACACAGGACAGGGAGCATCAGCTGGCAGCCCCTGAGCTGTGGTGGGCTAACTGGTCACATGCTTCTGAATCCAGTCTTGGTTTTCATCTGATTATTTTTGCTAAAAGAAAGGTAAATTATACTACAAACATTGCCTGAATATCACCTTACCATGTAAGCATTCATTGCTGCACCAGGAGTGCTGTGCAATCAGTAATGGAAAGCCGAGTGGTCCATGAACTATGTCAGTGAGATAGAAAAACCAAAATCCCCCTGCTACATATCAAATCAACAAAACCTTACTGTATTATATACAGTACATTAATAAATTAGCAGCAGTGGTACTGTTAGAGAAATATATTTTCTGTCTTTGTATTTGCTGTGCTGTCCATTTCAGCAGTCATTTCACAGTTTTACCTTTTGAAGGAGTTATCTCAAGGCCAGGTGGGAGAGAGACCATGTATTACCTCCTGATATCCCCTTATCTTATTCATTCACCACTGCAAGCCAGAGGCACACAAGAACTGGCATGGAATTTTCCAGAGAGAAGTGTCTCCAGCATTGAGATATTTCACTGAAATGGGAAATTCCCCAGAGAAGCAACAGAAAATACAATACACTCTGTGTATTCTACATCTTTATGGGATCACCAAACACTGTTCCTCTGTGAATACAGAAACATGCCAGTCTGTCATCCTCACCTTCCTATTTTCATTCTCCATTTTATTTGTTTTTAATCATCTCTTACTGTTCTGTCACCTTCGGGATTTTTAGGTGCGGGGAGGGAACGGTTATTCTTTGTACCAAACCTATTACAGCACTATTACATGATTCTGCTGCTGTCCAGAGCACTGTGAAATGTTCTCAGTGTGCAAATCCCACGTGAGCGAGCCTATCTGATATCATCTTGGAATCCTTTGAATACATTCACTTTATTCCCACTGGCACTGAGTAGTCCATGTATCATACAACATGCAGTAGCAAATGTCTGAAAAAGTGATTGGTTGACTTCAGCTGTCAGCTAAACAGTGGAAATATAAAAAAAAAAATTACCCATTTTTTCACCTCAATGAGTGCCATACTTCTCACATTCATGCTGTTATACCCTCTGCACTTGATTGTGGTGACGTTTTCTATTTCTTATTTAGAAGACCATGTAATAATGTAGAAATCAAAAGGTCAGCATTTATTCTCCTTTAAATGGGAAGTTGATCTTTCAAGTGCTCAGTAGAACTAATTGAACCCCTAACTGAAAAAGAAACACACTCAAAAAAAGCAAATAATGCTAACAAGACACTATAAGGAAAGTTTTTGTTATGTGCATGCCTGTGTTTGCTAAACATACCTATTGTAGCTAATAGCTGCAAAGGCCACTGAAAACTCTATAGTGACTGGGTTAAAGCAGATGGCACAATGCCTAAAGCTTTATTGTTAGAGTTATTGACTCTGTTTAGCTTGGCTGGAAATAAGTTTCCTTCCTGACACACAAGTTAAACATCACCTGATGCACATTTAGTATTTCCCCCCATACTCCATCCTCTTTACACCATCCACAAGAGATCAAGAGATGGAAAGCAGGTCTTAAAGTCTAAGCCTGTCCAGGCATAGACTGCCTCCAATTGGGCCCTTCAGAAGACAGTTGTAGGTCGCCTTCAGAGGACACCATAGGGCCAGACTGTGAGCACACAGGATTCTGGTGAAATGCAGCTATATCCCTAGGGCTTCAGGTGTTGATGGCCCTCAGTGAGAAACCCCAAAAAACACTGCCCTGTTCCTTTGTGAGAAAGCTGAGGGGTAGAGAGGGAAAAAATACTGTCAAGCTCAGCCTCCCACTCAACGCTCTTTATCAAAACATGAGAAAATCACCAACTGGATTTTGAAGTTGTTGCATTGCAACTATTGCTGTAAGGACTTTTTTGCAAGCGCTGCGTGTTGAGATTCTTCCTTTTCGACAAATTATTAATGACATGCCTAAATGAAAATGTTGGACATAATTTTAGCTTGGAAAAATGTTGTCTTTGCTAGGTGTGTAGAACTCTGAACTATTGAAGAAAAGTGTCTGCAGTTGGCAACTGAATGAAATCTCCAGGTTGTGTCTGCAGTGACTGTCTGTGCATGACACTAATGTCTCCTTTCTGCCTGCCCATACAGAGGCTTATTCCACAAAAGTAAGATATTTTTCCACTGTCTACCTACTGTGTCTGCAACTGACACATTGTCAAAGTAGTAGCTCTGCATACTCAGCTCTGCAAATATTTCACTCTGCTTAAAAAGTCTGATGCAACTGCAATATTCCACATGGAAGTGGAAGCCAAAAATAATAGAATTTTTTTGCACAAGTCCATTAGAATCAGCATTGTGTGACTGTCATTTTTGGTCTTGTTATTCTGGAATAAATTCCATGCTTGAGCATACAGCCCCTGAGGTGTTGCTTCAAATAATTCTACCTTTGTATCTTAACATGTGAATTAACATTTCCAATTGTATTTAGACCTGTCATGCTCTAGACAACATGTTGAGCAATGCAGCAAGATTAAAAATCATGGTGTTTAAACTAAGATATAGTCTCATATTAAGTAAGCATGATCTTCCATCACATTTTTTTTTTGCTGAATGGAAGCTCAGCAAACAGGAGACCTTCTGTAGAAGTGGCTCTGATGGGTATCATTAGACATTGGCTGGCACTCATTTTACTCAGCTTGCGTACAATGCTTTTTATTTTCAGATGTGTTTGCAGGAGAAATATGCCTTCTAAGGTATTGTGTGTTTATAATTGGTAGCTGTCTTGTGAACTGATGTATGCAATGAAAGCTCACCCAGGCTTCTACAGAGATAAATGTATTGAAATGAAACCACTTCTGTGGCCACAGATTGAAAGATCTTTTCCATTTTTATTCTTTACTTTTCCCAGTGGGGTTCATATGTTGTGTCTCTCATGTGAGCCATTTGAAATGGGGAGTTATGCACACAAAGAAAAAGAAATATGCCTTACAGCATTTTATGGAAGAACCACCCAACTTGTCCTGTTATTATTACAGGTCTCTCAATTCACTGGGCAAAGTTTCCATTCCGCCCCTGAAACTAATTTCTCAGATGTAACCTAGGATGTCTGACAATAAAAGTATGTTCTGTTAAAAAAAAAAAAGAAAAAAAAGAAAAAAAAAGAAAAAAAAAGAAAAAAAGAAAAAAAAAAGACCTATGCTATTAAGTCCTTGAAAAATCTTTCATTTGGCTCTGTGGTATTATTATTTCAGTTTTCATATACATGTTTTTCTGCCCAAAATGAGCAAAAATGCTACATGATATTCTGGTTCTTTTTCCCTCTTGGCAGTTACAAGGAGCTTTCACAAGTGGTTCTGAAAAGTATTAAGTATTTTCATTAAAATGAATTATGTCAACTACCTAAAGCACAAAAAAGCATGCTTAAATAAATATTTTGGGTAAATGAGGGGAATGATTTTTGAAAATCCTCCATGCATTTTCCTGGGACCTGATCTTTTATGGTTTGTCTGCAAGCAAGCTGAAAAACATTCAGTTATTCTTAATTGGATCCTCTTTTGCTTTACCACTCTTCCCTGCTGTTTATTCAAAACTATAAGTGATCCTTGGATATTTTGCTAAACTGTTATTCAGTCAGAGGATGAAAAGCCTGAAGAATGCTGTGGGATTATTATAACAGTATAATTAGCTTGCAGACAGCTCTCCTCTCAACAGCTTTCAAAAGCTTTTCTATCCATCTCACTTACCCAAGTAATTAATTAAACGCAGCTGCAGACTAGAACAACTGTTGCAAAAAAAAAAAAAAAAAGTGTTTGCCATTTGCTTTTCCTGCTCACTTCTAGTCAGTAGAAGAAGAGGAAGTCATGTATGAGCAGTTACAACAGTAAGGACCGTCTGCTTTGCTCCTTCACCCAAAATCCTGTTAAGGCACAGAGCAAAGGCATCTGTGAAGCATCGCTCTTGCTGTGGCCAATTCATGCCTGAAGCAGGAGCAACTCTTCTAAAATCATTGCTAGTCTCACGTGACTGTGTCCTGGAAATGACACAAGGAGGAAAAGCCCTGCAGGTCCTTGCCAAAACTCCTGTGTCATGTCTTTTTTACACAGTGTTAGAAATAAAGTACAAAAGTGAGAAAAATGAAATAACTGAAGCAGTCTGAGTTTGGAAGAGAACTGTCAGGAAGCTGGAGCAGATGACTTTAGTACTTTCAAATGTTCCTGGAAGCCATTGGTGCTAAAAAAAAGTAATACTGGAAATGGTGCCATCTTCTCAGCTGCTATATGTGGCAGGCTCAGAGGTGTAGGGGACTTACAAGAGATTCCTTTGGGATAACTAAAGGGAAAGCAAAATTCAAATTCACTCAAAACGTTCAAAAATATCATAATCCATGAAAGGAAGACACTTTGAAAAGGTATATTTTCTGTCCAAGAAGTCAGCTATGAGGCCAGACAGCTGAACATTCTATGTCAGCGTTATACAGTAAAGGTATGGTTAAATGTGAACAGTTAAGCTAACAGGCAAGCTAAGGAATACTGGGCAGTCCTGTAATTCTTTCGTTTTAATGGCCTTTACCTGCCAAACATAGCAAAGACCACAAAGAGAAAGTAAATGTACCACCAACTGCAGCCAGTGTTATCTGAGGCCTGAAGCATGAAGTAGTGTGGGTGTAAAGACTTGAACAGTGAAGAATATTGCATCTTTGTTGTCTTTTCATGTATCAGACGGTTTTCTGGCCGAAAACGTAGAGAAGCACAAGAAGCAAGGGTTAGTCTTTTCCAAGGGTGGCTGGGGATGCCCATGTGCTGTCACAGCCTCCCATTTCACAGTTACAAATGGCCTGCTACAGCACAAAGTATTTTATGACCTGTTTGATTACTTTTCCACAAAATGCCAACACTGTCAAGGACTAAGGAAGTCCTGTACCTAGGGTTTAGCTTTTTATTTTTATTTGCAATGTGTCCAATGGCAGCAATTCTGGTTTAAAACAAAAAAGAGATTTGTCCTGGAAGGGGAGACCATTTATCGTCACAAGGCACAGGTTTCACAATGTGTGGAATGTCATCATCTATGTACCATCCAGCTTTCTTCACCTTCTCCATGATGATGGAGGTCCTGCCAACTTGCCCTGAATAAGTCAGAGACCATAATGAGGTTTCCAGAGGAATGGCTGGAGCCTATAGTTCTTTCCAGACACTTGTGAAGATATTTTAAGGGCAATCTAGATACATATATACCAGTCATGAGCTCCGTGCAGACTTAAAGATGAAAGATGCAATTTAAAAGGTCAATATTTGAAAGTAGATGTATAGGCTGTAAATAAGTACTTGAGAGACCTTTGAAAAGTTTTCTTTGTGTTAGCAGAATCACAGGATGGTTTGGTTTGGAAGGGACCTTAACAATCACCTAGTTCCAGCCCTGCTGCCATGGGAAGGGACACCTTCCACAAGACCAGATTCTGTACTCTTGGGAATGATTCTGTGCAGGGCTAAGAGCTGGACTTGCTGATTCTTGTGGGCCCCTTCCAACTCGATATATTCTGTGATTCAAGTTGCTCAAAGCCCCATCCAGCCTGGCCTTGGCCACTTCCAGGAATGGAACACCTCCAACTTCTCTGTTTCCTAAAGGAGGTGATATGCATTGAAGACTTGCCTCTTGTCTCCTATCTGGCAAACAGGACTATGAAAAGCCCAGTGCTTTCCACTGGTGAACTAAAGATACTGTGAATTAGATGTTTGAGAGGTAATGCTTGAAACAAAGTGTAGGACTCTGGCTGCCCTGTGTTGCGTATTACTACTGGTACTGAGAAGGATTGTCTTACAGGAGAGGCTCAGAAAACACAAAATTAACTAAAAAAGAGGATAAAAAGGGGAAAACAGGCAAAAAACCCAAGAGCCTGCTCTTACCATGATTCTTCAGGTGAAGAGGCATTCTAACAAATAGTGCATTCGCAATTGGCAGCTGGTATTCAAATTATGCAGTTCTGGATTTCTCTTTTCACAGGCAGCAGGAGTGAAGAATGTTCACTGCAGGAAACCATCATCTTTCTTGAGGTCCTGTGGTGGTGTAGCTAGCAGGAGCCCAAAGCTCTGCTCTTTCCAGCCCTTGAGCTCTGACAAAAATGAGGGTAGAGCAGCTTCTATACTGTTCAGAGCACATACCCTGCATTTTTTTTTCAAGCCTTTCTTTAGTCAGCATTGATGGTTTATGCCATTCCTCCTTGCTCTAAGTTAAAAAGCAGGCTATATCTGATCTTCAGCAATTTCCACTGCTACAATGTCATTTACAGGCTCTCTATAGATTTAATGTTCACAGCGACTTCCTTACAGGATGTGGAAATAGAGACTCAGCTATCTTCTTACACTGTTTCTCTTTAGGCTAGTTGATAAAGTCATGCCCTGGAGGCTCAGGATGGTAACTCCGTTTGTCTTTGTCCAGAATCTCTCATGTTCTTTCTTCATTGGTGTTTAACTGCGTGATATTTAACTGCATGATATTTTAAATGAAAGGTCCTGTTCTGTCTCTTTCCTCTAAGTCTGTAAGTTTGATCAGTAGCACGTTATCACAATTTATTTTCCAGTATCTCATACATGCCTTTTGGTTGACAGTGCCTCTGACAGGATTCCTATTGCACCTTCATGATGCGCCAGCAGGCTGCTGGCATCCCTCATGATGATTCTTGCCATGTGGCAGGGAAAGTTTCATTCCCACTGCAGACTGGGCTGCTTTAGTCTCCTGTCCCCATGTTTTGTCCTCAGTCAGGCTGAAAAGCTTCACAGCTAATTGTCAGTAATCACAGTGCGAAGCTGTGGCACACTTCTTTGGGAAAGATTGCTCCTGGGTCTGCTATGGAAAAATATTACAGTGAGCACACTCTGCCTGTCATCTCTTCCTGCTTCAGTCTTTGCTGCCAGGGAGAGAGCAAATGGGAGTGTCACACATCTGCTTCTCTAAAAGGCACTGAAGAGAGGAACTTCAAGGACTGCAATCCAAATATTTACCGGGCAAGTGGATATGCCAGCATCAGTGCAAGGTCCTGTTGATGCTGATACTCTCTTTTCCTGAGTAGACCTTCAGATAGCTCACTGATTCTGCAGCATACTGACAGTGGATGCTTGCTGGCCTTGAGCTGTCTGCAGTCTGGCAACTAGAGGTTACAGAAGGTTTCCTAATCTGGAGGGTGTCTCAAATCATCCACCTTGACCATGCAGGCTGCAAAATGGCTCTAGTTGCTTACAGGTCTCAATATGGTTTAATCTTAAAGTCAAAGAAAGGGCTTAAGCCTGGCATCAATACTGCAGGATGTTTTAATTTCAAGCACATTCAGAAGGCAGGATTTAGTGAATACAAAAACATTATCCATGAATTAGCTGCAGGAAATTCCTCTCAAATATGTCTCTAAACACCTTTATTTAATTCAAAAATGTTAAAACAATTAAAACCAAATAGAAATGTATCACTACTTCTAGCTCTGAAATAACTGTGCTATTTTTTACTTGCAGTCAGGGTGAAGAGTGAAAATCTTGAGATGGATCCTCATTGTCTTTATCACCACATGCTGAATGAAACCCCATGAGAATTGTTCCTTTTCCATGACATACCTGCTTAGTATGCAAGTATTCCTTAGATTTTGATTTTTGCTCTCTACCAGACTATGGAAGGGCATATTAAAAATAGGGAGCGCATAATCTTCTTAGAAAGATTTGATACAAACTTTGCAGCTCAAGTTGCATCCTTTTAAACATCCCCTACCAAGTTTCTCCTGTATCAGTATACTTCAGATTTTATTTGCTCTTTAAGAGTATCTTGAGGTCTCAAGAGTTTGCATTAACATCTGTTGGCAGACAGAACCTGGCACAAAAACTTTTTAAGATAACAAGAGAGTAAAAGATAGCTAAGAAATTAAATAAGAAGATGTACTGTTCAAAAATATATATGTGGAATAGAAGAACAAGGAGGTCAGACACCTGTCCAAAACCACCCAGGAAGTGTGACAGAATCCAAGACTAAATCCAGGTCTTCCCCATTCAGATCCAGAATTTTGTGAACAGGCTGACTACCATAGCATATACCATAGAATATAGGATTTTATTGGGACAATCTCAGCCAACACTGAACATTGTGTATATCCCAGCTGACACTTTCTGGGAGGTGCCCTCACTTGAAAGTGAATTTTGCATCCTTTCTCCATATATTCTAAAAGAAATCAATTAAGCAAGATATATTTCAATCACAAAATTGCTGCTGTTCATGAAACAGCTTAGGCTGTCTTCTCTTAGTTTATGATGTCAACAGGCCCCTTGGTTGAAATACAGCCTTGAAATCCACCTCTTTCTTCCAGACTCCAGTATATATTATTCTTGTAGTTTTTAAAGACAGCTGTGTGAATTAATGAACTGGTCTAAGAATCGAGGTTGGCCAAAAGCACCATTTAAAAGTCATGTAGATGACCTCATAAAAACTGCAAAGAATGCTTACAGCTTGCTTGTAAAACAAATCTATTCCTTAATAACTCAAAATGCCCACATAATTCAGTACACATTTTAACCCAAGTGAGTGCTTCATAAGAGAAGATGAAAATTTCCCATGAAAAAGACATTTAACTAGTACAGGCAGCTATAAACTTTAATTGATATTTCACAGTATGTACAAGTTTGCTCTCCAGGGAGTGTAGAATATCATTTTTGCACCTGCACTCTAGCTGCAGTCTTATAGTATTTCAGCCATTAAACATTTTTCATTAAAGCACTTCATATAGAATTAGTATAATCTGATTTTAACAAAAGCATTCTATATATAGGTTTTTCACACCATATTAATGCAGAACCTTAGAACTGGAGAAGCAGCATTGTGCAGGCAACCCCCAGATTTCTATCCATGGCCATTAATAGGGGTGGTCTGTACTCAGAGCACCATATTTGTAAAACATATTTATGGTAATGTACTTGACTGTATCTGAAAAGAAAGGTATTTCTAACAAATTAGGGTTTTTCCACGTAAATTGCTTTTTCCTTGTGCTAGATTTCCCCAAAGAAATTGGGGAATCTAGTGAAATAGCAGTTTATGGTATAGCACAATGGTATCACATTCTTTACAACTTCCATCCTTGGCGGTCATAAAATCTAACAGTAGAAAGGGTGTTTGCATATTGGGCAGCAGAGGGAATATTTTTGGATGGCTATAACTTAGCAAATCTGCAGAAATATTTGTCTTATGGCTTGCATTTTATAGCTGTTATCTAGCTGGCAGTCAGAGGTGAACAGCTGTGCAGTTTTAAGATGTATGATTTTAAAACAATGAACTGAAGGCCTTGCTAAATGGTTCAAATTAGATGTGGGCAGTAGCAAACATCACAGGACTTTTCACCTTGTGTTGGAAACAGAGATTGAAATTGAAAGTGCTTTACAAACTCAGTGAAGGCAGCACCTCCTTAGTCATTTGTAAGAGACCCTCGAGAATATCTGCAGGTTTCCTTGAAAATATTTTCTGGAATTTTTTTAAACCTTTTATGTGTAGTATTTCCCTCAGATAGCTCTAGCAGCCCCTCACCCCAAAAACACTTTCTGCTGCAGAAGAGCCAAACTTCACAGGCATTACTCACCATATAGTGGACAATGATTTTAATGTTTGAGCAAAGGGCTTAGCTGAAAAATGGAGAAAATAAGGTATGTAAAAATTTGTAGGTATATATATCTTCATTTCACCAACGTCAATAGGCTACAAAGTTTCCATCACACACAACCTATGATTCACACAGGGCTGCAGGGAATGGTGGTTTGCCTATGCTTGTGATGAAAATATGAAACAGTTTGTGTTTATTAGAGGTACAGGGAAATACAGTTATTTTGTATAAAAATTATTCTCTCTATACCCTAGAGACTTACAGAGTAGGTGTATGAAGGTGTGTTTGATTGACTTCAGACCACACACAGGAATCACTTTAGTCAAGGCTCTTTTTTTTGCTTTTTTTTTTTTCCACATAAGACTAGCATTAGGAATCATAACAGTCCAGCAAACAATATGAAAACACTGCTGCATAAAACTTTGGAAAGATGGTGCAGCATAATTTCCCACATGAGGGTTTTCTGGCATAGTTTCTTTCAAAGAACACTACCTTGCTTATAATGGGAAACTAGTCAGATCCATGCTTATGGCACTAATTACACAGAGATAATTAAGGTATTCTTCCTTCCATTGCCCTGAAGAAGGTGTTAATTTTCACAGCCAGAGACAACGAGCAAGCTCAAATTTTGCTCTGGATTTAGCATCAGATAAACTCCTTAAAGTGTGCAACTTTCAGGTGATCTCCCCAAACATTTTTGACAAATATCTCTACCACAGAAAAAAAGTACAAAACCAGCCCATGGGGTTGCATGACTGAGCATTGGTTGTGATCTTGTCAACATTTTGTCCTTGGGATTGTCCTACACATATGAACACTGAGCAGCCTCCTCCTTCCCAGTGAGTCTCCTCCTTGTGCATGAGGCAGGGTTTTATTGTATTTTTACTTCTGCTCACGTGCTATTGATCCTTCAGGAACACTTACATTAAGCCACCTTTCACATTATATTTTTAGACATGACTGCCTTTTTCAGTTGAGTTTTTAACTAGTGTGTTAAAAACAGTTATCTTGCTAGGAACATTAGTGGGCTCTTCAAAATGACAGATAGGTAAAGTTCAGGAGACTCCTCATCCGCCCTAACAGCATTCACAGGGCTAGGCTATGCTTCAAATAAATGTCAGTGCTGTACACCGCCAGTACAATTCCACACAGATCTTGTCACTGTCTATGAGTAGCTGGGTTCCTCTGCTTGTATTTGACAGACTAACAGAAATGTAGCCTCCTTGTCAGACTTTTTTTCTCATCTTGGGCGATTTTTCCTTCTGCAGGACAAGGTGAGGTTGCCTTTTCAAAGCTATTCTGAGCCTCATACAAACAGGATCTTTGGGTTTGAAAAAGTAACGTGTGTGCAGGCAACAATTGGTGAGGGAGGAGAACACAATCTTGGGCAAAGAAGATTTTATGGAGCCTACTGGGGCCCAAGGTGTCGTGGGTTTCTCTCAAACATGACACAAGGCTGTGCATCTTGTGGGCTGCAGCCAGAGCAAGGTGTAAGGTGCAGCAGTTCACCTCCCTGAGACCCACATCTCAGTATGGGTAAAGAGCTGAAGTGGTGATGTGACTGATTACAGTTCAGAAGAGGGGATTGCTAGGAGACTAAGGAAGGTTGTTGAGTGATGCTTATCCCATAATATATTTGAAGATAATGTACCACTCAGAGAAGGGTGGGGGAAAAAGATGAACAGAAGATGAGCTGAGGCGAAAAGCACTTCCGATGTTGGTTCAGGAAAAGGGTTTTGGTTTGGGTTTTCTTTTAATGCAATAGATCTTACAGAAAGGAGTAGTTAGCTTTATTTTCTGCTGAAGGCTCTGATGCAGTGATCAAAAAGTTTGGATGAAACTTGTGAAGAAGCACAGCAAGACACCTTCCCTGCTCCCCTCAGTTTAGTCATGAATGTCCCACCCTTAATCTGTGCGATCACACCCACATACTGTGGAGTTTGCATGAGAGACTTAAGAGGGCTATAGTACGTAGGAGCCCAGGCAAATAATCATTTTATAAATATCACCTGTAAGGAGAGGAAATTACTTTCAGTGCTCATGAAATTTCCAAACAATAAAAATACAAAAAAAATGTTGTCTAGGAGGCAAACCAAGTCAGGTAAATTGAGCTAGCAACACAGCCAGTGGTAGCCTTTGGGAGATATTAAATTTGGGAAGTTTAATTTTGTTTTGTTTTGTTTTCTCTTTCCACCCCATAACTACAGATGAAACTAGCCCCCTAGTACAGAGAAAATTAAATGCACAAGAAAAATTCTGAAGCTCACCACTATTTGTTAGCTCTTCTTCAGACAATATCTACTTCTGGGAATATCTTAATGAGTATGTTTTGTGGACAAACTCAAATGCAGGGCAAAATAGCACAATAGCTGTTACACCAAAATTGAATAGAGGATACTTGGGTATATTGCATGACCTACAGCAAACCCCTCTGCTGCCCCTGTTGCTGCTCTGATCTCAGTCTCCTTTGCCCAGGTAGATGATCACAGATGGAAATGATAGATTTCCAAGACTGGGATGCTCTCTCATTGCAGGTAGAGCACACATTGGTTCTGACTTCTGCCATGCAAATGGTCATTTTTTGTCAGCAAAGTTTATGGAGGCTGCTGTCAAAAATCTTAATTTATGGAAGTTAAAGGATGATGGCTAATCTCCCTTGACTTCAATGGAGTCAGGATTTTAAATCTAAAATGTTATTTTAAATTGTGTAAAATATTTAAAAAGAAACATACCTTTTTTTTAACATAGATTAAATCTTAGATCAGGCTTCAAACCAGACATCAGTGCATGTAAGTCTGACTGGCTCTTGTTGCTGCTATTTATGCCACAGACAACTATATTATTCTTTGCGTATTATTGTGAAGACAGAGAGGAGCATATTATTCTCTTACTGTGCTCACATACTGTTATGGGCTTCATTAGCCAATATTTAGCAATAATATATTGCTAATGTTTGATGTATCTGTCTAATGGTAGAAGCAAAACAAAAAACTCAGGAGAAAATAAGGTGTTCATGGCAAACTTTTTCTTTTTGCTTGGGACACCTTTCTAATTGTGTTTCTTATGTATCTAGAACAACTTTATTATTATGCTGGAAACTGAATTGATTCTGTACTTATTCCCATATTTCAAATGTTAATTTTTCTTGATTATGTGTGAAATGTGTTTATCTATGGAGTAATCAATCAGTTCTGTCCGTTTGTACAGTTCACATCTGTGATGGTAGCCACTTTTATAAATAAGACACAGTAAATTCCATAATCTGTGAAATAATTTTAGCCCAAATGAGCATTTTGTGCCCTTCTTTCATGGAGATTGTTTAAAACAAGGCACACATGTTTCAGTAGTAACTGTACCCTTACTGAGGGAGGGAAGTTTTGCATACTCTCTTAAATCAATCCTTCTTGCATATTTTAATAGGGCTGGGTACAGAAAACTGAGCAGCTGATTTAAGTCCAGCTCTTTCTTTTCTCAGGATCAGGAACTTACATTTTGCCCTTTACCTGACTGCTTTGTTGGGGCTTTTTTCCTGGCTTTAGACAAGTTCTTGTAACATTCCTTACAGAAATGCAGCTGCTATCTATTGAAATACAAGTCATTGTTCATTTATAATCCACCCTACTGGTGAGATACATAATTGTATTTGCCATATGTGAAAGCAATTACAATACTTTGTATGGAAGAAATGCCTTCAAGTGTCTGCTTAACTGACTAAGCCTAGCCTGACTTGTGTATTTGGGAGCAAAACTGTCCTTTTTTCAAAGTAGTTGCTGATTCCTACTAATGGGCCAATAATGAGAATTTTAAGTATGCAAATAAACAACCAGGGGTTTTGCCCTCCTGTTTTTTCTGTTACACATGGTTTTGTTTATACCAAGTTGTTGGCTTTCAGCTAGCATAGTTCTAATTATTCCAGGGGAGATATATCAATTTATTTCAGCTACAAACTTGAACTCTAATTATTCAGGTTATATTTTCCCCTTAAAAATTTAAGGGTTTTTTTTCTGTCCTTAACTCAAGTCTTATATATCATTATTAAAAGATGGGCTTACCATTCCTGGTATGTTTTTGATGAAAGTTACTTGTCAAGGTCTGATCTCATTTTCTCATGGAGTTTCTCTGAAGATTTACTCATAAGCTTTCCTGTAAGTAGCTACATAATTTTAAAATGGTAGGAAAAAACCCTCAAAAAGATCTCTTCCTCCATTAACATTTGTTTAAGTCCTGTCTCAAATTCACAGGAACTGTTCACATAGGACTTGCCATATTCATTGTGAGCAAGAGTGCTTACATTATTCATTGTAACCAAGAGTTTTGGCCATCTACACTTCCCTGTTCTTTTGGAAACAAATATTCCATAATAACACTTCTAGGGATCTTTTGCTCAATGCTGTGTAAATCACCTCAATCTTTTTAATAGAATTTTGATCACATAACTTAATACCAGAGAACAGTTTTCCTATGTTAAATATGAGTAGATCAAGGCTTTATATTTTAATACATCTTTTATGCTTATTCTGCTCCTCTGCTGTAGTGATTTAGGGCATTAATATATCATGTTGCCACCTAACAAAGTATACAAGAACAGCTTTCTGGGGTGGATGTTTTATATTATTCCATGACTCAGCTTAAAAGAGGTTGCCACAGATGCTGCCAAACTCCCCTAGGGTGACTTGGATCTAGATTCTCCTGGGCATTTAACCTGCAGAGCGCTGAGGAGCTCAGATATTCACTGGGAACCCACCACCTACTGGAAGTTAGCAAAATGAGGCTTTTAATTTATTCCTCTGACAGAGGGGTGTATTAGATGTAGTACTGAGGGGCTTCAGGTTCATGTCTAGTATCTCTTCACTTTTATATTCAGATTAAACAGCGATGATATAAAACCCTTCCCTACTGCCTATAAAGTATTGCAAGAAGGAAATGTTACTTAGAACATTATATTAGACATACTCTTGGAAGAGAATAAAGATTAAAGATATGTCAGAAATTTATTGAGTATATTTTTAAGACCTACCCCTAATAAAATAGGGTATTCTTATTTCCTAGCAATCTTTAAGACAAGCATGCACACTGCTATAGAGAACCTGAATGTCAGTGTACTTATGTCCTACCTAACTAAAGAAACCTGTATTTTCTAACTCTAAAAGGCAAGAAATTCTCTGTGGTTCTTTAAAAAAAGTGCATTCTGTAAAGCAAGCAAACTGCATATCCCCAGATGTGCCTCATGAGGTAACTCAAGGAGGATTAGAATGAAGACAGTGAAAGACAAAATCACAGAATCACGATATCACAGAATGGGTAAGATTAGACCAGAGCACTGAAAGTCATCTTGTCCAACCCTTCTGCTTAAGCAGGGTCCCCTAGAGCATGTTACTCAGTATTGTGCCCAGATGCTTTTTGTGTACCTACAGAGAAGGAGACGCCACAACCTCTCTGGGCTACCTGTTGTTACTCAGTCACCCTTACAGTAAACTTCTTCCTCATGTTCAGGTGAAATTTCCTGTATTTCAGAAGATGAGTTTTCCATATTGAAAAAGATATTTTGTTAACTAAAATAACATTGGAGCATTATTTCACAAGAAATATTCTTGTCTTTGTATAGTTTTCATGACAAATAATTAGATGTGCACTTGCAGGCACTTTTCAAAACTGGCTTCCCAAGTGATGCAACTTTCCTTTTTTTCCTTTTCTTTTTTTTTTCCTAAATACTAACATCTGTCAAAGATCACAGTGTATTGTGGATTTTACTGTTCTGAGGTATGGCACTTTATTTTCCCTTGGGTAAACAAAGCAAATCGTGGATAAATGCTGTAGGATCAAATGTCTTCAAACTATCAGAATTGTTACTGCAGGCTTTAATCCACATCAGAAGTGAAAAAGAAGTGAGCTAAACATTGCAGCAAAAGATTTTTAATTGTTGTGGAGTTGGCAGATTAATGCCACTGCTAGTATAAGATCTTATAAGGACTTTTGAGAAGAAGCACTGAAACTGAATAGCTTGTTTTAAAACATTCAGTTATTTGAATAAATTATTTAATGAATATTTGTGTCATAACTAAATTAGAAGTACTTTTTTTAACCTACAGTTTTATCATGAATGTACTACTGCCTTACCATGACTATAACAATACACTGGGCTATGTTCAACAGCTTCCTGCTATGTTGTAGTTCTAGACAAAGTCTGGCATACAAATGAACTTGTGACACTACTACCATTTTAGTACACAGTTGTTGCCATATCTCTGGAGCAGATTCCTCGGGGAAATAAACAGCCTCAGTTTATCCTTAAATTTAGGGTCCTGGATCCTCTGGGGATAAATATTCTGAATTAAGTCTGTGGAAAATAACATGACTGTTTGCATAACAGTAAATAACTTTTAAACAGGCAGTACTTTCAAACCTCGTCAGTCAATTTCTATATAAAAAGAGTCTTAAAAAAAAATTTAAAAGACAGACACAATGCCCAGAAATCTATTCTACTCATCCATTGCAAAGTCTTGCTTGTTGTTCTTGTGTACAGTGGAAGTAGAAAAAATATAAGGTCCTATGTGGACCTACAGAACAGTTCATTCAGTATGTCTGGAGTCTCCAGGAACTTCCTTCAGAAAGAAAAAAAAAACCTGCACAAATTAATATTTATTATATAGTCTCAGTCAAAAAGTCAAACTTTTTCAAGTTTCAAAGAAAGTGGCTCATTTCTTTTTTTAAGAACAAAAAATATAACTTTAAAGTGAATGCCTTTTTTCAAAAATTGGTTTTACCCTGGAATGACTTGCAGTGGTTTGCAAATTAAACTCAATCTTGGCCACAGGTAGTTCTGAGTAAGAAATGTGTGTGATGTCTGAGAAAATACTGGCAGATGATTAAAAGGGGATAGACAGCCTCCCTGGGTGTGTGAAATCTGGGCCAGGTAGATAGTTTCTATCCTGATCTTGCTCATTTGTTCCACAGGGAGACACTGTCTCATCCAGCGTGTCGGAAAGGGAATAGGGACTTGCCAGGAGTCTAGGGGGGATACCCTTACTCTTTTCCTCACACAATGAGGATGATAACCTGTGTAGTGTGAAGCTTGTACTCTCATTTACAACCTCACATCCACACGGTCCAAAGTAAAAAACAAGCCCAAAAGCATAACACTGCCTGGGAGTGTTCAAGGTCAAGCTGGATGGGACTTTGAGCAACCTGGTCTAGTGGAAGATGCCTCTAGAACGGTGTCTTCCAGCCCAAACCATTCTATGATTGTATGATAACAGCTCTTCTGATTGCTGAGCCACCTCAATCAGTAGGACACAATGAATCTCACCGGACCTTTATCCTTCTTTCAGAGAATCCAAATTTTCAGAACCACCACTTTTCTCAGTTCTGGCTGGTGGGAGGTCTGAGCCCTCCATTCAAAGCAAATGCATGGCATGAGGCAGTTTTGCTGTTTGTCTCAAACAATGCCAAACTGCTTCCCACTGACCTGCCAAAGGTCATGGAAGCTGTAAGCTTGGCATAAAGGGTTAATCCGGCTCATTAAAGGCATTGGGGTGCGAGAGGACACTTACAAGTAGCTATAAAACAACTCTTAAAAGAACTAAATGAGATGAAGTGCTGAGTATTCTCTGAATCAACCTGAGAATTTAACAAGAATGGGTTACTGCACCAGGACAGCTGTGGAAGCACAAAGGAAATAAATTTAAACTTTACTGCATGCTCTTCTTTCTTACCTTGAAATGTTGATAACAAAATTATAATAACTACTAAGTATTTTTTATTATGTTTTGAGACTATTTTAGCCAAATCTGAATATTTGGAGACTTTTGACTGCAATCTGTTTAAAATAAAACCAACGGTTAACAACACAGAACACCTTTTTTTAATCTTAGATGTTATTTTTAATCAGTATTTCTGACTATTTTGTAAATATGCCTCCTTAGAGGCTGATATTTGTAGACTCTGATGGAGAAATTGAGAACGAAAGTGGTCAAGCTTCCCCTCAGTGCTCTGCCCAGCTCAGGTTTCCCCTAAGTTTAAGCAGGACTTTGCTGGTGTTTTGCTTTATGCTCATCCAGAAAACAAGGCTGCATTTATATTTGCAAAGACAGTCTGTTTCTTTTGTGAGAAATAATATGAGGTGAGTGGAAAAGTGAGATGTTCTTCCCTTTATAATGGCACGTGGGATGCTGATACTAAACTTCATAGAGTCTCCTCCTGGCATGAAACACATTTGTAAGAGCAACAGCACAATTAAGGTGGGACTTTCAGAGCTGCCCTGCTCTGGTAGAATTTCTGTTTTTAGAAAGAAAAGGAAATTTTGCCACTGAATTTAGTGAGAGCCTGAATATTCTTGAAAATTATTATTTTTTCATAGCCTCATTTGCTCCATCTAAAACTGTAAAAGAACTCAGCTGCATGGAGTTCTTTGTACTAAGCAGTCTTTTCTTCCATGTCTATTAAAAGAATAAAGATGTTTTCTTTGGCGAAGAAATTCTTGGTTTTACTTCTGTGGCTTCATATACTTTCAAGGTCAGTTTGGGCTGGCTTGTCTGAGCTCACAAGAAGTTTTTGAATAATGAGCAGAACCCTATTTCAAGATGTTTCTAAAAACAAATTAAATCTTTTTTAAAGAAAAATCACTACTCAGCTAAACCCAGAAATGTTTACCTCACTTCATTGAAAGAAAAATCTATACGCACAAAAAAAGCAAAGAGAGGAACAGTGCTTATTTGTGTTACCTTACAAATCTAAAAGATCAAAGAATTTACAAATAATTAAAAAAATCTTTTTAGCAATTTGATTTTGTCTCATGTTTCTGTTATTTTAGAATTTTAGACACTGTGAAGTATTACAGTAACTATAATTATAATGCAAATTGAATTTTGACCAGATTCTGATAAAAAGCAGGCAAACTTCTAAACTTCCTGTGTCATAGAGGAATTTTGGTTTGGTTGTCCATATCTATTTCCCACACCATTGTAAATTTTTAAACTGATGCAGCTATAGTTTCTCAAGATCAGTTCTTTATGCTCAGTCCAGTTTAAATGGATCTTTAAATTTGCTTGTGAAGCGCAAAAATAACTAAGCCATTTAGAAGAAAAAAAAAACCATAGAAATGAACTGAGCTGAGACCTTTGGTCCCAGCTCTCTCCAGATCTTTTGAAATCCCATATTTTTAAGAGATTTGTATTCTGAGACTCCATAAAATATAACTGCAATTTTGCAAACTTGTTGGATTTGGTATGTATAAGACAAATAATGATTGCATTGAAAAATGTTGACTTATGCCATCTGAGGGAATCCTGCTTTCCCATTTCTTCCTTTGCCTAATACATCAATAGCAGGGGCCCTAAGTTAAATATGAATACACATGATTATTGATAAACTGTAATTTGTACAAAATCTAGACACTGCTCCTCAGCATTGCCGTGTGGAAACCACTTGAAAGCAAAGTATCTGTGAATCTTTAGGTCTAATGAGATAATGTACTCTAACAGCACTCCTGGAAATATTGCCATGCGGGCAGGGTGCCTCTGGCATTTGCATGCCATCCAGGGAGATGATGACTGGAAGGAATGGGCCTTCAGAAACATCTGCCCTTGCAGCAGCAGGAAACTGACCTTGTGGGATATACATATGTGATGTTACCTGGCAGCTACCGCAACTCTCTTTCCCTGCCACCTGGAGGGGGTTAGCAGTCCTCCCAAGCCTGCTTTCTGCCACCATGCCATACCCCTACTAGCTCCTACCAAACTGTACTTGCTTACCCATGCTGAGCAGCAATTTACTTCAGGTGGGGTACTATTTACCACCATGGGCACTGGTTTTAGGAACCTGTGAAAATTATGACCCTGTAGCATCAATGAATCAGCACTTCAAGTCCTACAGCTTATTTCTATACATACTTCTGGGTATGAAGATTAAAATAAACTGCCCAAGATAAGCAGTTTATGGGAAAGCAGCAATTTTATTAATAAAATATTCCTTACATGTGGATAGATTCAATGACCTTAAAGGTCTTTTTCAGTCTAAATTGTTCTACAATTCTGAAAATGCAAAAAAGATACCTGAATGCTAATTTGGTCTACCCACACAGAGTTTACATCCAGTACTTCATTTAAATCAGATTTTCTCTGCCTCCACATGTGCTTTTAAAGAGAGAAATCTTCATTTTCCTAAGGTCTTTGTTCCACTTCACAGAAATTGCTGCACAAATTTGCTCCAGTAGAAAGCTAGTCCCCCACCCTGCCACTTTCCTCCCTTACAGGGTGTGATTCAGTTTATTGTTGCAGGATTAATTTAGCCAAGATGAACAGAGTGATTTGCACAATTCGTATC
Source organism: Campylorhamphus procurvoides (assembly GCA_013396655.1). Classification (NCBI taxonomy): domain Eukaryota; kingdom Metazoa; phylum Chordata; class Aves; order Passeriformes; family Dendrocolaptidae; genus Campylorhamphus; species Campylorhamphus procurvoides. The sequence goes on along the minus strand of WBMV01006632.1, from coordinate 557,048 downwards.
CTACAACACATACATTTTGGTTATATTTATACTATGTGAGGGATTTCTCTTCTATATGAATTCCCTCCCTGTAGCACTCTTCAAGTGGGCTGCTCTCCAGTTTCTACCATCACAGACCAAAGAGAATACACAACACATTGAGAGCACTAAAGAAGTGAGAATATTGCTCTTTTACTTTCTCTCATATTATTTGTTCACTCCTTTGGGTGCCATGAGTTCCTTTAAAATACTTAAAAAGTCTTCTTCCAGAAAGCACCCTATTAATCTTGCCGGTGCTGCTCCTTCCTTACAGCTGTCAAACCCATCTTAATTTCTGTTCTGGTTAGTATTCCCTTTCTTATAGCATTCTTTCATTGCTTCAAGCCATGCCTGTGCAGCAAGTGAACAAAACTTGCTGAAGTTTTGAATTCACTTGCTGAAGTGAACAAAACCGGAACAAAACAGCTAGCTTCCCAGAGCTAGCTCAGAACACGTGCAGCTCAGCAATGAACTGTTGGCAGGAGCACAGCAGCATCATTTCTTCTGCTTTTGGGTGATGCTTTATGGTACTGTCAGCTATTGTTTCAGTTATTGTGGGGTAAGATGGCGGTGGTTGACACATTTCAGGGTTACTCCATTTTTCACATTATCTTCTGTTATCTTGGGACAGCTTTAGTTTTCATTTGGACTCTATATATTGAGAGTTATTTCTATTTTCTAGTATTGTAACTGAGTAGAGTGGCATTTCTCACGCCTAGTGTGACTAATTTTCCAGTCTAATTTTGTCTGGCCCCTGCTGTTTTTGAGGAACCTTTTGGACCCATATTGGGTCATCTGAAGCTATTACTATGGGTTGCATGAGCAACTTGCTTGCAACTGGCTACCACTGCAAATCTTATCCATCTGTACAGTGAGCCTTTACAGAAGGAACTGTGCACTTACTCCTCTGCTGGGTGCTGTCTTCCTGATGCTGCAGCAGGAGCAGTTGGGATGGACTCCAGGTTGGGCAGACTTGACAGAAACAGCCAGTAGCCTATTCTGGTGCAGTGCTGTATATGCAGCAAAGGGGCCTTTACTACCTCACTAGTTATATTCCTTATAAAGGACCAGTCATGCCAAGTTTCAACAGTATCTTCAGCAGGGAGGCCTCTGTCTTGCCACTCCAGATCAAGAGGCAGCCAAGTTCATAGAATCAGAGAATCAGCTAGGTTGGAAAACACCTCTGAGAAAATCAAGTCTGACCTTTGACCTAACATCACCTGCCATGGCACTGAGTGCCATATCCAGTCTCTTCTTAAACACCTCCAGGGACAGTGACTCAACGCCCTCCCTGGACAGCCCATTCCAATGCTTTATCACTCTTTCTGTAAAGAATTTCTTTCTAATGTCCAACCTAAACCTCCCCGGAGGGTTCACTTACTTTGTGTCCTTCAGAACTTCTCTGGAAAGATCACAGAATCGCAGAATATTCTGAGTTCACAAGGATCATCAAGTCCAACGCTTGAGTGAAGTGCCTATACAGGGGTTGAACCCATGACCTTGGTGTTAGTGTTGTGCTCTAACCAAGTGAAAAAAGACATTACAGCTAGTCAGAATCTTTCCACAGATTTCAGGGACCTCTAATCTCCCTGTGTTTGACTTTTTGTTGTCTGCAGGTACTGGTATCCGTCTTGGGGATCACTTTACTTGGTCAGTGAGTCTCACTGATTGAAAGGGACTAGTGCTAGTTCTGCACAATGCAGGATAAAGTCTCTGGCCATGCACAGCCGTGTAATTTCAGTCCTTCTCAGTACTTTCCTTACGTATTAAATTTTAATAACCTTGTTGTGGCAGGAGTTCAAGCCTACTAGCTTTCGTTATGTTTCTGAATGTTAATGTCCATTTTCAGCTCTGCTGCACAGGAAAATTTCAACTAAAAATGCTAATGGTTTGCAGTTGTAATTTCTAATTCATCAAACACCATCAGCTTTTCATAGGATCTTTTTAGTTTGCTCATTCATGCACATTTTGTTAAGACAATCTTTGATGTAAGTTTTGTTGCAGTTTTTATGAGAGCCACCTGAGATGAAATTTTGAAAATTCAAAATTGTCAGTTCTAAAATGTACCCCAGGGATTCACTTGCCTGTACATAAATGCTACAAATACTTTGTAAATCACAGAAATGTTTGGAATTGCGCGTCATTTATTGTGAGGCAGCAAGTAGATGAGCAAAAAGAGGGTCACATACAGGCATGAAATCTGTCCCTGTTGCAACTATGCCCTAAAAAAAAATATATGTTGAGTTCCATAAATCAGTTGCAGGATCTTTGCATAACAAGTGGTGTATGTTATGACTGAGACCAGACACGCAAACTGAATACAAAATGAGCAACACGATGATGAAATTGACAATTGAATATGGAACAACCCTTTAGAATTTTTTCTCATGCACTTGCTTATTCCTAGTCAAATTAGCAGGTAAATAAACACATTAATGCATTTGCCTTCAGGAAAGAACAGGAAGTATGTGATTTAATTTCAATTCAGAAAAGCAAAGGAAATCAAAACTTAAGTCGAATGGGGAGCTCTGGCTATAAATGTGGAGTCCAGATTTGCATCTGAACTGCCCAAGTTGAAAGGATTTTGACACTCAGGTGATTTTGATACTTATGCTGTAAAGAAATTTTCTTCCCCATTAACGTACACAGCTGGATTTAAATCTACATTCAGACATACAACTAATGGTCATTTTTACTATTAAACCTAATATTCCATAATCAGTTTTCATTTATAAATTATTATCTGTATTTCTTACTTTGACTCTACCAGATTTTTTGTTGGGGTTGGATCATGGCAACATATCTTTATGCATTATTTATATATATGAATCTGTTGGCATCTAAAATGCAACATAACTGTAGACATATCTTGAGCAATTTTTCTTCCTCTTCTAGGGATCCACGGCAATCTTTTGGATTTCATATTCCAACCATTATGATAGCTAGTGTACCCCTGCAACATCTCTTATCAGGTAGATCCAATACAGAAGACATGGCAGTGTAGAACACTGCCAAGCATTGTTACCAAGCCAAAACTAATAGTAGATCTATGTTTGATCTTTGCCTGTGATAGTGAAAGTATGTCTCTTTATTTCTGAAAAGTGATTCATAATCTCAAACTTAATACTATTTTATGTTCTTCCAGTTAAAATTTTTAACATTGCTCTTACAAAACATTTCACCAGCATTCATTGAACGTTCATTTGATGTATTAAAAAATAAAATTAGAGAAAAAAAAGACAACAGTGAAGCAAAGTTAGCTCATTCCTAAAGGGGCATGAACTGAAAGATGACTGTGTTTTAACCTAGATACTAATTCTTAATTTTTAAATAGGGAAGGTCTGTTGTGAATTTTTTCATGTAATGCCAAAGGACTACGAGACTATAAAAGGAAGTTATTGTCTACATTATACTTTAGTTCAGAAAATAATAGGCAAAAGTGAATCTTTTCCTAATAACATTTTCCCACTGAATTTTGTTCAAAGCATCCTACTGCTCCATGGAATCTGTATGTAGAGATTTTAAACATGTTGAATATGGAAAGCAGCACAACCAATGAGAAGGTAAAATATGGGATTAGCCTATGTTAGCGTTTGTCAGGCTTTTCTCTCCTCACCTAATTCCCTGCCCATTTTAGGTCTTAAAGTAGATGGCTTATACATTAGTAGACTGTCCAACTATTTGTGTGTCTCTGAGCTCCCAATGGTAAATTTCAATTAACCATGAGCTCTTCTTCTCAAAGTTCTCAGTAATCTGGAGCCTGTTCATGCACCTGTGAGAAGTGAAACACAAAGGAGCATCTGGAATTACACTTGTAGCTGTAAGGTGGATGTAGACCAAAATGTTAACAACAGCATCACTTTAAGATACAATACATTGGTGGAAACTTCAAGCAATGATGTCTATTGGAGCTCCTAATCTGGAATTGATCTGTGAGACCCTCCTGAAATAAGCATCCCCTGCTTTCAGTGGTTCCTCAGAGTATTTCTACTGTGAGTGAAAGCACAAGCATGAAAAACCAATAAATTTAATTTCTTATTTGACTGACATTCAGAAATCAAAAGAATATTTTCTCTAAGTCAAAAAGTAATGGACTAAAAACAATAGGGTTTTTTAATAATAATTCTGTGCTGTATATTTGAAATTATGTGCATAAATTAATGATTAAAGCAAAGTTCTCAGATTCAGGGGAGCATCAGATTCCCTGATGTACAACACTGGTTACAATAATAGTTCTCTGTTACCTGGTTAATTAGTTAGTTAATTGCTTTAAAGTCCATACACTTATTTGTAGTTTTGGTCAAATAGTACTACTCCAGACTTTTTCTCATGGGCTAAAGGATGGAAGTTGGTCAACCTTTCATCTCCAGATCGTGTCAGTGTTGGTTATTTGGAGCTTTTTTGATAAAACCAGTCTACCACTGGAGGGGAAAAAAAAAAGAGAATTATTATATTCTTCTAACATGCCCTTTAGAAATCCATAACCTGTTGTGATGTCCAGTTCCCACAAAACAAAATGCATAAACCCCCTCAAAATGTAACTGAGGCACTCAAGAATTGATGACTTGCTACTTGTTAATTATTCCATTTGCTAATGTGGAGTTGGAGGGTGCTCTAATTTAATGGGGCAGAGCCAAAGGTTACATTAGCCTGGTGTCAGTAGACATGGTGTTCTCAGATAGAGTTGCTGGGAGCAGACAGTCCTGAAAGGAGCACCTGGCTTGGACTCCCAGCAGTGCATTAGTTAGAAACAGGAGAGAGAAATAATTGCAGCACTAATGAGCCCCAGGTGAAAAGACTATTTAGCTAGACGTGGGCCTTTCTTTTCTTTTTTTGAAAATGTGAATGTTTTGATCGATGAGCCAAATTGTTTGGAATTCCTAATTGTTCGTTGCAGTAAAACATAGCTTTTGTGCCCCTTACCTTTAAAATGTAGGCTGCTCACTATTAAAAGCACATATAATGATTGAACAGGAGAAAAAAAATTCCAGACACATGCTGGAAGTCACTTGGTGAGATAAAGCTCTATATCATATCCTGTGTTTGCTGAGTGTTTATGAGTCAGAGTAGTGCAATGGGATTCCCTGTGAGCTAAAAATGGCTTATTAAGCATTTGCCATACCAATTTTCATATAATTGCTTCTTCTGAGGGTTTGGATTCCTCTCTTCCTTTGAACCAAATCTCTTTTTAGTGTGCCATTAAAAAGTGCTTTTGATAGCCACAAGTATATGTATTAAATTATTGATGTGGACAGGTTTACTGTATCAAATTATCAGTCTAATACACATGTTTATGTAAGGAGTATGTTGCTAGCTAAAACCACTTGTTGCTCCCCTTTGAAACCATTTTATTGTTTTATTGATCATTAATTTTATGTACAATTATTTTAGAATTGTTAGCAATAAAGAAAGGTGGAAAATAAATATTACAGCAGTAGAGACTGTAAGAATGGATTTTCACATCATCAGCTAAGAATATGGTCTTTTTTGTGTATCTCTATTTTTCAGTGTCAGGTAGCTTTAGGTTGCTGAGAGAATCCATATTGCTTAAATATGGGACAAATTTCTGTTTTAATAGCTGTTGTGAGGAAGTGTGTAAATCAGTATTAATGCCTCAGCAGAGTCACAATAGACCACCTCCACAGCGCTGGAGCCATCCAGGTAAATCTTTGGAAGTGAGGTCAGGATCTGGCCATGGATTTGTTTTCCAATTTCCCCAGTGGGAATGATCAAGCCAGGGCTAAAAATGGATACTTGCTTTCTGCTTTTGGAAGAGTTTAGCTCTGAATCATTGAAATATTTTTCTGATATTGAAATCTGAAATATTTTCCTCTGTCTAGTCTTCCTGAATTATAGATAACTATTTTCACCAGGTTAATCATGTTAAGAAAAATCTCTTTGACACACAGTGAAAGCATTAGACAAGAAAAAAAGATTTCCCATTAACTTTGTTCTGAGCCAAATTCTACTTATTTCTTCTAATTCATGGAATATTGCCTTGCCTGTATTTGAGCTTAGAAAGGGAGCTTATTTTGATGATGTGGAGTTAGCAACATGGCCAATAATGAAGAAGTTATTCAATGTGGGGTTCATGTTGTCATTGCCCAGTTTCTTGGTGCCATTGGGGTAGGGAGATTTACAAGGCCTGCCTGGAAGCTGGTAGATGTCAATGATTCTATGATTCAGTTCTTGGCCAAAGTATCTTCAAAGCAGTTGTGAACAGCAGTGAAATAATCATAGCAGAGTTCACACCTGGACCGTGACGACTCAGTGTCTACTAACATGAGGTGTCCCAGTGATAACATAAACCAGTCGAGCTCATCACTGGTGGTGCAAATGAGGAAATGGAAACTAAAACCCCTAAAATCAGAAATGAAACCTGTGTGGGACTGGGCAGATACAAATTAAATATTAAAGAATGTCCTCAGTGAAAACTGTCCAGTGTGAGATTCAGGTCTTTTGCTAACACCAAATCTAATCAATGTGAATAAGCTCAGGGAAATTCACTTTGTATTCAGTGAGGATAATCCATTATTATTCTTATAATAGACTGTATTCTTTATGAATGGTATGAAAACAGGCTACACTATTTTTAGATAGAAATATTAGGCAATGCACCTGCTGTTAGCCATTTCAATTTTAATATGTTAGGGAGCTTAAATGGGCAAAATCAGAATTATGAACCATTTCTATAACCCACAAAAGCTTTCTGGTCTTCCCTACAGGAGAATACTGACCATACCAAGCTTTACTACCTTATCTTGACTATATTCTGCCTCAATTAAAAACTCAGCTGCTAGACAGCTGTGAAAGATCAAGCCCATTTTTTATTCTTAACATTGAATTTGAAGGGTGAATCCAAAAGTCTAACAGATCCATGCCATTGCCAAGGGTTTTGTTTGTTACTTTTTTTTGACAGTTGATATAAGTACACATTGGATCTTCAGAAATTTCTCATTACCATGATGTCAGTCAGCCAAAATATAATCTGCTCTGCAGCAGAATTGTCACACACTTGCTCCATTTCTGCACCAGATGGATGGATTCACAATAAATTCTCATCTTGGGCCCTGGTCTGGAAATCTCACATAAAAACTAACTTTCCAAAGGTTTCTGTTTTATGAGTTACTTCATCCCAGTGAGTTTCTAATTATCTTCCATCCAGAACAGAATTGCTTGTACACATATCGTGTTCCTCCCCTCTCTATCCCTGCAAAATGGCAGCTTGTTTTCCACTGCAAGCACCAAGCTACGAGCCTGCATTTTGTTTGCTTTCTGGCCATTTCAGAAAAATTTTCTTTTCCCAAGAACACTGTCTTTACTTACATCGAGGCTTGTTCCCAACTTTTATTGTTTACATCTTCAGCTTTGACTACATTGCAGCTGATGATTTTGACTTTCTCATAACAACTTTGGATGAAGCTCCCCAAAATGAGTCATCTGAATCAGATTTGCCTTGCTAATTTACTGGCTGCTGTACAGAACTGATTGACAAAATCTGACTGGTTCATATGTTAATTAGAGGCAAAGTACAAACTTAAGGATTTCTGGGAACAGGGATTTTATTTTATGTCAAAGAATTTTCACACAAAAAACCAAAATCCTAAGATTTAAGTTAAATCAGTTCTTCTACCACCAATTAAAAATGCCTTCTGATAAGTGTATCCTGTTAAAAGTGTAATGCTCACATGTAGTTCACTTTGATACTCCAGGGAACCAGTAGCAGATTACATGCACACTGCTGTGTCAGGGAATGCAGTACTTCAGCAATGAGATAGGAGATAATACAAGACTAATATAATTTAAAATAAAAATGATCCTATTAGAAGCATGATGAGATCTCAGCATCCCTGGAAATGAGGATATATATTTACATAGAGCAATGATATGATCCTGGCTGCTATGTTATACATCTTAATTAGATTACCTACTGCAAGAAGAATATTGAAAATGTTCTGAAGGATGACAAAGTGGCTAGCAGCAGCGTAAGCGAGTTCAGGCACTGATTTACATCAGAAGTGGATTTGGAGATTTTTAATCTTTAGCTGCATGTGTTTTTATCACTGCATCTTTCTTGAAGTAATATGCCGTATTTGCCACTAGGCTAATGAGCACTGTGGATGTGTACCACTAACATCACCCTCTTCCACATCAAGCTCTTCAGTCGTGCACTGCAGAGACATGTCTTACACAACTAAAGGATACTATTTTTCTTAAAAATCCTGAAAGAAAAGGAGGCTTAGACAAAATATCTGAGCTTTTTGTAACTGTGGAATTTCTATGTGGGGGAAATGAGCTTTGGCTGTGCACACTAAGTTCATTTATGTCCGAAACAAGGTTTTCCTCATAATGAAGTTAATTAGGCCTCAAGCTTTTGTTTAATGCCTACATGAACAGTTCAAATATAAACATTTTCAATTAAAATGTTTCATTTTACATAAAAAAATGTAACTTATACCAAAGAAAACAGATGGATAAACTTGCAAATAAATTAAGATCATAAAATCAGAAAAGAAGCAGAAAAATATCATTTTAAGACTTAATTTCTCATTAAGAAATGAAATTAAAAACCTGACCTTACTTATTTTAACTGAGCAGTTAAAAAAATTGTGATACAGCCTTATTCACAAACAGAAAACAAACAATAGTAGGGACTCCATAGATAGGTATTTAACAGTCCTTGTCTTGGAGACATGTAGACAGAAAACCTTCAGTATCTGCCATGCACATAAGTATCATTATTTTTCTCCCTTACAAGAGTTCACCTAATCAGGAGCAAGCTGAACAATCTTTTTTCAAGTTGCTGTAAATAGAGGGGTCAGGGAGAAGGGCATAATTTTCCCTAAGCACGTCCCTCCCTTCTTATCCTTGCCCTGGGCTGTTGGGAGGTTTACAGGAGTTCTGGTTCTCCTCACATTCGACACAAGGAGTCGGATGCTCCCATTGCATGTCCTATTATTACTCAGTCTTGATTTTGCTGCAGCCGCAGAGTTAAAACCAGGGAGATAAGATGGAAAATAATTGAGAGTATGACAGCTGCAGCCTCTGCCAGAGTACTCAAATTTCTGGTAACTAAGTCCCAGGGAAGACATTTTTCAGTCACTTGAAGAAAACTGCTACAAATGTGATCTTCCAGATTTGTCCATTTGGAAGTCAATTTTTAACCGTTAGCTTTAAAAAATTCTTTCAAATTAATGTCTAGGTCTGCTGAAGGGGACAGGGAAGGTGGATTAGTCTGTGAGAAAACAGCATGTGAGTTCTGGAAGTTAACTGAAGGGTATATTTTCCAGGCTTTAGGCAGAGCAACCCTCAGAGTATGGGGACTGAGCTTTCTTCCAAAGCTGACAAGTGCAATTGTTATACCTAAAGATGAGTTTATTCTTTTATCACAAATTGGATCTTGTTAATCTAGCTGCAACAAAACTTGTTTGAAGGAATTTTGGTTGAAATGCCTTTGCTGTGAGAAAGCGAGAGGAACTGGCAAAGAAGGGAAGAGAGCTTGTATTTTCAAGCTTTAACTTTGATTTAGCAGTGTAAGATGAACTCCACACCTTCAGGTTTGGCCTTCATGAACGGAGTCACAATAAACTTTTCCTGCACTACTTTTACTCTCATTCCTTTAGCGCTAGTAAGAGAATTAATAGTTCTAAACTCCAAAGTGAATGTTTGGCTCCTGTAAACACTTTTTAAAGGACATGATATTAGTCATGCTGTGTTGCAGTCCAGTGATTTCACAGTAAATATCCTTGGAAGCTAGTCTGAGAAACATTTGCTCATTGTATAAGTCAGAAATTTGAGCCCTTTACCAACATGTCTTTTTCTTCCACACAGTTATTCTGTGATAAGGAAAAATTTAGAGATGTATTGGGAAAGACTATTCTGCTAGTCAGCTCAAAATATAAAAATCTGAATTTGAAAGAGAGTTTGTGTAGATGCTCTGCTCTTAAAGCTTATTCTACTCAGATAATTCCCTTCCCAATAAGAATAGTAAAGCATATCCTGGAGGGCTGAACTTTTACATATATAGACATAAAAATTAAATCAATGTGGAAATCCTGATGCCTGCTTATTTATTTTAACCAGATTGATATAAGAAAGTATCAAACACTGTGACATAGAATTTAATCCTACTGTAAGAAAACACAATGATATATTTAGAAGCTGTTCCATCTTTATTTCCAACAGGTATGAAGTAATCTTATGAAAATATACTGACCCTGCTTACACCTTACATCTCGGAAAGAAGATGATTAACCTATCTGAACTCCTTTGTGCCGCTGGTCACCGTTCAAAGTAGTAATTTAATTCTGTCTTTATTGTTTAATATTTTTATTACTTTAAGGGGGAAAAATGAGCTTGGTTTGGCTCAAAAAATTATCCTGAAATTTTATCTGGTTCTAATTTTAATTATTAAATGTTGCAAAATAAATATATTTTTATCATTACATTTGGCAGCATAAAGAATTCCCAGATAAAGCTAGAAGGAATCAGAGTAAAGAGATCAGTTTGGAATGTAGCAGCTTAGTCTTAAGAGTATTTATATAGACTGGATGTTTAATATTATGTTTTATAGTTAGTCATCGCATGTGCAATGCAGTGAAAACTTTTTTTGATAGCTGATAGTACTCTATGCATAGGGTGACTCAACAAACAAATTCAAATTATTTTGTCCTTATTAGGTTTTTTGTTAAGAGCATGTTCCAACATTTTGTTCCAACAAATCCAATGGGACTCTACCAAACCTGTAACATCCATGACCTGGCTCTTGGTAGAACATTTTTTTAAATAAATGCACACTGCTAAAAGTCAAATGTCTAATAAGATTAAAACTTCTCAGCCACATAAAGGATGGCCATTTCTAAAGTGAAATCCTGAGACAAAGCTCAAAATTTCTTGGCTTATTTTGTCAATCCCATGCCAACTACCTATTCAGCAGCTGTCTTAGCTCTCTAGGATACATGTGGGATACTTGCATGGAACAGCTGGATAGTTCAGAAATCTTAGCTATTATTTTCCAGTTTTTCACAATAAAGTTTATTGATCAACACAATAGGAATATGAAGCACACAAAGCAACAGTTTATCTTGATGGTCAGCCATTGCACCTAACAGACAGCACTGGTTTACTTATGCAAGTAATTAAAATGATAGGTGGAAAAAATATCCTATATACTACGTAGATTAACCACAAAACAAAACTAAGCTATGTAATAGACAAGCAGTTGTAAGGAATGTAGGTGTGTGACCTCTGAAGCTCTTTTTAGAGAAGACCTCCTATGTTCGCTGAGCTTTTGTCCAGGACTTTGCCCAGGTTTTCCGCTTGAAGACAACAAGTTGAAGCAGTGAGGCTTCACTAGTGATGTTCAAGCATCAGATGAAAGCATAGAATTTCTGTATCTGATGCTAGGGTTTTATTAAATTTAAAATTCACATAGTCTTGTTCTACTGGTACCAGCCTCTTCATGACATGATTTTATAAAGCAATGCTCTTGTGAAAAAATAGCTAAGAACAAAACTTCTCAATTTACCTTAATAAAAACTTTGTCATTCATAAATGACTAGTGCCCTTCTGAACCTGTCACTTACCAAACCCAAGAACCACAAGTGTGCATGGTACTCTCCTCTGGGGAAAAAAAACCAAACCAAACCAAACCAAACCAAACCAAACCAAACCAAACCAAACCAAACCAAACAACCAAACAAAAAAAAAAGAAAAAAAGAAAAACCAAAACCACAACCCAAAACCCACTGTTTTGCTTACAGTTCGTTGAGGTGTTTAGACTGGAAGACTGACCTATAGGTGCATGATATGCTACCTTCTTGGATATTGGTTCCCCTGTCTTTCAGACTAGAGGTTTGCTGGAGGGCTCCATAGATCCTACGCAGCTTGCAGACCATCTCTCCTTGAGGCTTATTCCGGTGCATGGGTCGGCCCACAGCTTTTGTGAAACCAGATTCCCCTGAGACTGGAAGGGGTCCCTCATTCTCCATGCTAGGGAGAATTTGAATATTATACTTGAATGTCTGCATGCCCATCAGCATCTCAGTTATCCGTAGGCAAAGGAGTTGGAGCTCCAATTAACTGACTAGAAGAGAATGACAGCTTCAAGCATGGAGCTCTGTAAACTTGGAGCTGCAAACTGAGAATGTGTCATTATCTACAGTAAATCACAGCACATTTGCCAATGTCTGTGTTTATGCAATTATTGTCTCATTAGTGCTTATGTTGTGGGTAAGGAAGTACAATTCCTCCTCAGAAGTTTCTAAACAGAAACTAAAAGCAGTGTTGCCCCCATCTCCTGTCCATTAGTCACCCATGCAGTGTTAGATATGTGACAGGCAAGATGATTATAAACATGTTCTTTTACAGATAACAGACTCACATGTGCAAGCCAACAAGCAAGCAAAAGAGATAGAGATAAATAAATACAGCATATGAATAGCCTTATTTAGTCAGACTTTTAGAAACTTTTGTAAAAGGCTAAACAACTTTTTATTTGTTTAGTTCTAGAAATGTATACATTGATTTAGTTAAAGAAATGGTGAGCAGCACAGAAGGAGATTCAAAGCCTGATTCTATTCAAAATCCGAGTAAATTAATTAGGTCTGCACATGCAGTAGAGGCCTAATTTAAGTATATCTGCATATGTAGATGATCTGAAAGGAGTTCTCAAGTACTGATGTAGTGTCATGCTATAAAAGGCATAGATTGTTTGTGTCTATATGTTTTAATATTTAAGTCTACGTGCATTTGATGCTGGAGATTGAGGAGCAGGATATGGATAAGCTCCCTTCTTCAAGAAACAGAAAGCAATGTATGTGGTATTATAAAAATAGAACAAGGAAGTATCATGGCTGGACAACAGCCTTAAAATCTAAGTTAGATTAAATATTAACTGAGTTGTGTCCTTTTATTCATTTGTTTCAAATGATACACTCAGTCCTGTGTAAGACCGAGAATATATGATCTTTGTCCTAAGGACCTTGCCATGTAAACAAATGGACCAAGGGAAGTATAAAGGCGTATCTATCAGATTAGATCAAAATTAATTCTTGCAGGTTTAAAAACTCCCCTGAATTCTTTCTTCTTTTTTTTTGTTTGTTTTGTTTTGTTTTGTTTTCCCAGGATAATGATCTGGTGTTTTGGAGCTAGAAACAACTTTCTGAAGAGGAACTTCAAGGAGGTTGATAGAGCCCCTTCTTGACCAGTGCTATCATGTCAAGAAAAGGAGAGAAACTAGAAGAAAAAAACTTCTATTATGTTTGGGCAGTAGCCCAGGAATATGTGGAGGAGGACTCTCATCCCAGAATACACTTCAGGCACAGCCCCTAAATCTCAGTAAATTGTATCTGGGTTCTTATTTTTCTCAGTTGTAAAATAGGCTTAATTTTAAGGCATGACAAAAGCTCGTTCATCATCTGCCAAAAAGCACTTAGTTATTGCATGGCAATAAGAGGGTATGTGCAGTTATTGGGATGGATGATTTTATTAGTGTGCATTTTTGGCATTTTGTACAGACATAAAGCTTCAGCAGAAGCTGGAGCAAGCAGTTTTTTCCAATATAATCAAGAGAATGGCTATGGTTCATTCCCAGAGGCCTGAGGATCACACGTCTGCAAAGGATACCACTGTTCACCAGACTCTTCTCAGTACAATTCTTCAGTTTAACTTCTCTTCAACATCTACTATAACAGCACTCTTCTTAGAGACAAGCCTTGAGGAAGAACATGTGCATGGGATTATGATTTCCCATATATATATGTAGGAGAAATTCTAATTCATATATTGCTTTCTATTTACACTTATTAGGCAGAAAGAAATCCTTTGACTTGTTGACTTTATTTCAATAAGTTTCATCAAAATGGAAGTCTTTAATGTAATACTTTACATGCAAATCTTTTTCAGACCATCTCCTTGTGTGGCACATAGGGCTACAAATATCACAGCAATCCCTGCTAGCCTCAAGACTGATGAATCTCAGCTAACTCTCCTGAAATCCATCAGCTTTTTTATGATTTTACAAGTGTTTTAGTAATTAGTTGTCTCTCGGAAATGCACAGGACTTCTTGCTTGCTCTCTGAACATTGGTTTGTCAGAAGCAAAATCTTAGGTGACAGCATAAGCCTTAACTTTGGGGTAGAATTTGGATGTAATACTCCCTTTTTTCTGATACCTTGGCATTCTATTTATTCAGAAGCAGTGAAGAAATAGACACAAATCTTTCAGAAAACTATCACCTACTAATATCTCAGTCAAAACTTTTACCATAATACATTCTAGGAATTATGCCAGCTAACAAAGCCTTTACTTAATTAATCATTTTATTAGTCTATCACTTAATTGCTACATAAAATAGTTGTTGACAACAGTAAGTTTATTGTATGTACGCATACATATTGCTCTTAGCAGTCACAATCAGGACCTTGACTCTGTTAGCTGTGGTGAACCTGATTGTTATGGATGTCACCACTGAGCCAGTCCAGGTCTCCATGTTTTAGTTATCTTCATCTGTGGCCACTACATAAAAGGAGAAAATTAATTCTGATCCCTAATGGTTCAGCTACTTCAGGCCTAATTTTTTGCAGTCTCACCCTTTGCAAGCGATTTTTTTCTTGCCCATCTGAGAAATCTTGTCTGAATATATGGGAGTACCTTAGATTTGCTTGGATGACTTTTCCAAAACAGTCATCAGATAAGAGGTACGAGCAGTGACCATTTTCACTTTGGAATGGAAGTGTGGTCCATCCCAGGAGGTTTCACTGAACACTGGACTGTGGATGCCCTCTTTAGGAGTCCAACCTTACTACAGCTGTTTATTGAGATGGACTGTAAGGGCAGGAATATTCCCTCACAAAGGAGATGTCTACAGACCAAATGCCTTCATCTAAACTGGTGTCCCAGATTCCCATTGTATTCAACAGGAAGAAACAAGTCAAAAGAAGTGATTGTTCCACTACAGTCAGCATTGGTGTGAAGTCAGTATGTGTACTGTCCACAGCTTTGTACTTGGCAACATAAGAAGGATATAAAAGCATTGCAATGTTTCCAAAGGACACAAAAAGGGTGAAAGAACTAGAGGGCTTGTCTTATGAGGAATGTCTGAGGACACTGGGTTTGTTCAGTTTAAGGGAGACTAAGGGGCGACCTCATTGTTGTCTACAGCTTCCTCGTGAGGGGAAGTGGAGAGGAAGGTGTTTACTCTCTTGTGTCCAGCCATGGGACTCAAGGGAATGTCTTAAAGCTGCTCCAGGGGAAGTTCAGTTTGGATGTTGTTCACTGAGAGTGTGTTCAAGCACTGGAAGAGGCTTACCAGGGAGTGTGCTAGTGTTTGGACAGCACTGTTATATCTAAGCTTTAATTTTTAAGTTGCCTTCTGTGGAGTCAGGAGTTGGACTGAAATATTTTTATCAGTCCCTTTCAAATCAGGACATTCCATGATGCCTGTTTCTCTGCACCATATAGCAAAAAGGAGGTGCCATACCTGTCTGCCTTGCAGTCTTCAATTACAATTAGATACTTATGGCTAGTGCGAGAGGTCTGATTCCTGCTACTCATCTTGACAATGATTAGACAATATAGCATGTGTGTGCACTGCTGATTGACAGGATTTTCTGTTTTTGCAAAACATGCTTCAGCAGAACTCCAGTGAGAGGCTTTGTAAACTACTCAAAATTGGTTCAAACTGGGGACTCACAGGTTAATCTGGATGATGACAGATGCTGTAGTGAATTTATGATCTTGTGTCTGAGTCATCAAGAATAAAGCCTATCTAGTTCAAAGGAGGAAATCAAGAGTCAAGAACTTAGAGAAGTGTATTTTGGACAAGAGAATACTTAACAACTATCTGATAGATTATGTTTAATATTTAGGCATCTTTAGTGATTTTGCACTATATCAACCTTTTTATTCAATATTTTTAACTGCAAGTCTTTGACAGCAAGCCTTTCATCATTTGTAGGGACTTAAAAAGATAATCTTTTCCAGGCTTATCTAGTCTTCTTGTCTTCCTTAACAGAGTTTTAGATTTAATTACTATAAAGTCCATTTTAGAAAATGAGGAGTGTTAAAGAGCAAATATGAAAGCCTGTGGAAACCTGTGGAAAACGTTTTTGCTCTTGCAATCATCCAAGTGCAGCATATTTCTATCAGAAGGGGTGGTTATGACTATGCATCACTCCTGTATTCTGCAGTCATGGCACAGATTATAGAGCACCGCACTTGGAACAAAGAGATACAATTTCCTTCTTATACTATTTACCTCTTTCATTGTTTGATTGTAATGAAAGTAAATTCCCACTTTTAAAGTGTATAATTGACTTTTAAAAGAGTACTTTGGCTGACATTTGATATGCAATATGCTGGCCAGGGAAGAGACATGCTTTACTTTGTATGAGACGTAGGTCTGTGCTAAAACAAACTAGGTATTTTTGTGTTCATACTTTCTGTTTCTCCACAAAAAAAAAAAAAAAACAAACTGTATTTTTTCAGCAACAGAGTACATGAAAGAAGGGGAATCCAAATGCAGAGTGGTTTACGCTAGAGACAGTAGCTTAAAAAAATCAATAAGTTACATGCAAAATTGCTCGCATTAGAACTGATATTAAAATAAAAATTTTTGTCTATATATGGCATTAATTCTAATTCTTTAACACTGGACGAATGTAGTCACTGTGTGATAATTATTTTACTGCTTATGGAGATTCAAAATGGACACAACAAAACAAGAACTTATGCACTGTTGGATATTTTCTCTCTTACATTTTAAAGACTAATTCAACATTTAATTGAGAAAATACTAATATTTTTAAGGCTGTTGCATGACAAAAAAAGAAAATTAAGAAAGAGTCAGTCAAAGTAGATTCTCAGATATCAGCTCCTCCTGACTTCAGAGATGGTTCATTGTGTTCACCACTTGCCAGGACGAAGCTCCTCTTGCATGTTTACTGTTACTTTTCCTACAAAGTTCTCAAGCATTTTCTTATTCCTTTGCTGAATCTGGGTCCTAGTTGGTTCTTATCCCACCATATTCCCAGGCTTGGGAGCATTTAATTCATACATTGAATTTAATACTTTTATCTGCAAAACCAGATCTTTATAGGTACTTTTGTATTTCTGCAAATTCACTTTAGAACAGGAATTTCTTTTTCCTTGAAATATTTCTTTCTAATAGCTAGTGGCCTGAAGAATATGTAAGTTAGCAACGTCATCCACCCTGCACTGTGACAATTTCTTTCTATTACTCAATGCTTCTAGCTGTTGCTGAAGGAATCTTTCCTCTGAGTTCTTCTCTCACTGACTCTTCTTCTCTTTGTCTGTCATTCTCTGCCCTGTAACTTCTTTCTTGGGTCTTGGCCAGCTTGGCCTATGATCTTCTACTTTCTCTTTCATCCTCATCCCAGAATGAATCTGACTCTGGGACTGCAAATCCACTGATAGACATTAAATATACAGCAATGCAAATCAAACACCATGAGGAAAGCCCAGCTAATTATGTGCTAATTATGTACCCTTGCTGGTACCAAGACTCAGTTTCTCTCATCAGTCACCCCCAGGACTCTACTGACTATCAGAGCCTGTTTGGGTAGTGACTCTCCTCCATGCTCTCTTTGCACAGTCTTTCTTTAACCTCTTCGTAATTTGTTGAAAGCTTTCATTTGAAAATTGGAAGATTCATGGATCCACTATTATCTTGAGACAAGATGCAGAAGTTCAGCTTGATTTACCTTCAAGCTTCCTTGGCCTGTTTTAAATCTACTGATGCACTCTGCATTCTCTGTAATTTCTCACTTCGCTGTTAAATCTTCCAGTCATTTGGAGACTCTCCCTTGTACTCAAACCGTGAACTTTCTTCTACATTTCAAGGCATTTGGTAAGCTCATTGTTTCACCTCATTTCTTCTGGTTTTGGCTAAAATGCTGTTTCATTCTGTTCCTTTTCCTGTTTCTTGCTGTCAGTCCAGTCTCCATAGGACTGAAGATTGTTTCTCTTGCATAACAAGTGGTCAGACCCACCTAGAGCCACAGATGTGAATTGGAAGGGCTTGGTTTGTATTAGGTCAAGTCAAAAGGAGCTTTTGGCAAAATTCCCCAAAGACCATACCCTAAAGCTCTGGAACAGGCTGCTAGGAGCCTGTCAGTTCTTATGTGGGCAGATGTGTGGCCCTGGGTGATGCAAGAAGGCTATCCCAGGGCTGGTGAGACTGAGACTTCAGTGCCTGTGGATGCAGGGTGGTCACATATTATTAGGTGCAGGTACTCTGCTCCAGACCTGCTGCAGGAACACTGGAGATTCCTGTAGCTTCATGGGGGCTTTCTGACCTGCTCACCAAAGTGTAACATGTAGGGTCCTGCATTCTGTTTCCCTCAGTCCCAAGTTTAACCTGTTCCCCTTGCAGCAGTAGAAATAAAATGGACAGTTTCAGTAATGGCATGGTGTGGAATGAATTACCAGGAACTGAAATACCATTTTCAGTGATTTAAAAATGGCTTAGTCTAAGAAGTTTTAATTTCCTCGGAAGCTGGAAAGTTGGTTATTTTTGTTTCTAGGATCAGCAAAATACTATTACATGAAACTTGTACACAACTGATAACTCACTTTTTTGAGTGACTTTTAATTGTCACTCCATGTGTCAGTTGCTGCATTTCTACTGTGCATATTACACACAGAGTTACTACATTTTGATTCCAACAGATACTGAAAAGCATTTTGTTTATCTTTTCTACAGTCTTTTTTTACCTTCTTACAGCGCAACAGGCAGATACTGTGACATTGATGGGCATTTATGGATAGCTGATGGATTCTGTTTGATATTATTATACAGTTCCTAACAAATAACTTATGTGCAGGTTCATACCAGTGTACAGCTTTTGGCAAAGTCTTTGTCAGACTAAGAGATAAGAATTAGGTCACTACTTCTTGAAAGATGACAATAAAAACCAAACAAATATGGAAGAAAATATCCCTCGTGCTGAATTTTCTCTCATTAGTTATTAGAGATGGAAGGAATTTGTATAAATGGAACTCCTACCTTTAAGCTCACTACTATCAAAAACAACCTCAAACAAGATCAGAACTGGGCAGGGATTGGTTTGAAGGTAATCTACACAGCAATGGGTGAGCTCCTCTGTGGCAGAGATTTCAGTTTAGTTGCATGGAAGTTTAGTAGATCAACAAGGAAACAAACTATAAGCTATTTACTGTTTATCCTTATGCATGCTGATCCTGGACAATCCAAGATTTCCCCTTCATCTATTTAATGGTATGGAAAAATGAGGCACCAGAGACAGGAAAAGTAGGTTCAGAATCTGTTTTTTTTGCTTAAATCTGTATAAATCAAATGTGTCTGTATCTACCAAGGTTGGATTGCAGTGTATTAAAAAGACATCCTCAAACAGTAGGATGAGTATGTAAAAATCCAGAACTGGATACAAGAACCACTGAAACTGTATTTTGTAAAAATACTTGCCTTTCCTTTAACATCCCTTCTTCTTATTTTCTGCTTTAGGATGGAAATAAGAGCAACCCGTTGCTGAAAAAATCTCAACAAATACAGCATATTAAATGTGTATTTTCTTAATACATAAGTTTTTCTTGACACATAAACATTTCCTGAGATTAAAAGTGCCTATTTCCCAGTCACTGCATTCTACGTCTGTATCGTATGAGGCCAAGCTACAGAATGATCTGATTTACACTAATCTTAATCAGTAAAGCACAAATAAAACTATTTTTGAGGTTCAGTGCTCATAGCACTAAAGTAAACAAAAAGCACAGAGCAAAAGAAAATAGTGTAATAAAGCAAAGGAAAAGAAAGAGAAGAATGCAACGTGCAAGGATTATTCAAAATTAGAACTAGGAGGAAAATCAAATAATCCATGATTTCTCACTCTTTCTTCCCGTCGCTTCATCTCCTTTTAAAAACTAGGAATTCCAAGGTTTGTCTTTCCTCCCTCCCACCTGGTAGAAAATCAGTTCTTTTTTCTTTTTCCTTGTGAAAATATTGAAGAACTATGGAGTGAGATAAAGGAAAACAACTTGACTTAAAACATTTACTTCTTTTGTCATAAGAACAGAAGCAAGCAACAGCATAGTTGTGCTGTCTAAAATAGGCATTAAACCTTCATCATCTACTGCACTTGTGGAACTCTGCAGAAAGTTCTTGGGGAACTGAAAAGCCAGAGCCATTTCAGTTGATAAAAACCCGCAAACTCCAGCCTTATATGGCTTTGAGTGGTGTTTGTTCCATGCTGGGATTTCTTCTTTGTTCTGATTTCACATATATACATCACAAAACAATAGAAAAAGAGGATATCATTAGTTTTGGCATCACTGGAAGGAGTTTTATTAGGGCTGCATGGCTTGCAAAAACCTGCCAAAAGCCACAGGGAAGCTTACTGAAGAAAATAACTCATTTTATATTATTAGCATGGGCCCATGAAAGCCTACAGAGAGATTGCTACTGACTGCAGCTACAAAGACTTTGGATAAGAATGGAAATGTACTAATCCATGTTTGTCCTGGTCCATTTCTCATGGCCAGGCATAGCTTCCCATTGGTTTACAAGTCAGCCCTGGAAACTTCACATCCCACTGTTGTTTTGGAAAGTTTTTGATTTGCTGGGGAGTGTTTAAGAGCTTTGTGCCATTGGCAAAGTCCTTTACAAATGACAGAAGCATGTCACAAAGTTGTATGTTTTCAAAAGTGACTTGTATACAAAGTGAATCAGGATCATATGTATAATCACACATCTAATCTCCATGACCTTTTCTCATAGTAATGCACTAGATGACTACTATGAACATGGCCTAGGCATTTTTTAACTAAAGTTTAAAAATCTGAGACCAAAATATCTCTCAAACAGTTTCTACTATTCCTATATTTATCAGCTTTGATGAAGAATTTTCTATCTATGAAAATTCTTGTAGAATATAGATAACTATTAATAAAATAATGACTGGAAGCATTAAGCTTTTATGTCATAGTAAAGACAAACTTGGAATATACATTTCTGTCAGCAATCATTGAAGTAGTCAGTATTCCCCAAAAGAAATCCACTACACTGTTACAGAGACTAAATAACATTTCAAAGTGGTTTTAATTAGATTTTGTACTTAACCTCTTCTGTGACCAGTTCTTTGTAAATCCCTTTTATTTCCTGCTACCATGCTGTGATACTGCTTTCTTATGAATGAGAGACTAAGTAAACCAGCTGTGCAGAGTATGTGAGTAATTAGGGAATAATTTACTATAAATTATGGATTTGTTAAAGGAAAGTGGTCTATATCTGTTCCACTGTTCGACTCAAGTATTTAAAACCTTCTCTTTTACCAGATTTTGCAACTTCACTAACTTTCAGCCTGTAAAGAACACATGGATGATACTAGCATGGAATATTTCCAAAAACATTCACTTACATAATCTTTTTTCCTGGACTAATGTTTTTTTTTTTTTTGAAAAGGCTTATTTAACAAAATTTTTGTGTTGGTATCTGAATTTTGCTCTGTATCTATTTCATCAAGAAATTTTTAAATAACTCTCCAGAAATGCAGACACTAGTACAGACACAGAGTACTGTGTTGGAGAGTTCTGCTTAGCTTCTTGCTTAGTGCTGTGGTGCTGTTCTCATGTGAAACCCAAATGCGCAAAATTTCCTATTTTCTTCGCTACTCTCATTTCCCTTGAAAGCAAGCCCAGCATTCATCCTCCACAAGCCACAGCTTTCCCTGTGCTCTGCCACTTTGGTCAATCAGGAAACTGCAATCCTGGCTACACTGAGGTACAGTACACATGGTAAAATAGGTATGAATTATCAACTATAAACTTTTAAGCTATGATAGGACTTGTTAATTCCCTTAATTTTTGCTTCTTCTAGACAAACCTGCTGATTCCTACAAATATGAGGCCTTTCATTTCTTATTTATTTCTTTATTAGAAGAACCTCTTGAATTTAGTCATTCAAATTAGATGCCAGCTCCAAACTCTAATTTTGAAATTCGATAGTAACTCAGCATCAAGTTTTTTTTAAAAAATTGCCTTGGTCCATGCTTACTTCATCAGCTTTCATCAGTGATGGGAGCAATGGGGTTCACAATGCACCCAAAAACTAGCAGAGAAGAATTACCAAAATGGAAGATGCCTCACAGCAAACATTCCACCAGCAGTTCCCTCTTAAAGACCTTCAGCTTCATTAACCTGCATCATCAGGAGGCTGCTTCACTTTCAAGTGAAGTGATTTCTAAATTAAAATACAAGTTCCACATAGATGCTTGAAAAAAGCCAAAGATATCAATAGCAGCCAAAGTCTAACAGTCACAACACCTCTATTTACCAAACAGGCTACAATATTCCAAATTATTCTGAGTATAATGCTGAATTTAAAGTACCTACCTAAACCTAAAGTACCTAAATTGCCTAGTACCAACCCAAACCTGCAAAGAAAGCTACGTGGAGAATTATATTAGGGAAAACAGCAGTGACTTTGGAGCAGAAACTCGACAACATTGGATGCCGGTGTGCCATGGTTGCAGTTCATGCCTGGACTTTCTGCAGTACACTAGTGACCCCAGACTGTATACCAGTGGGGACGGTAGTCATTCAAGAGTTGTGCTGATTTACTTTCTTTTCCTACTAATGTGACCTCTACATTGCTTAGATTTTAATTCATTTTCAATTTAGCTGACTACCCAAGAAAGAATAGTTTCTTCTACCAAGAGTTGTGCTGATTTACTTTCTTTTCCTACTAATGTGACCTCTACATTGCTTAGATTTTAATTCATTTTCAATTTAGCTGACTACCCAAGAAAGAATAGTTTCTTCTACTACGGTAGCCTTGCTCAGTCAAGCAAATAAATCCTTTACTATGAGGGTGGTGAGGCACTGGAACAGGGTGTCCAGACACACATCAAGGCCAGGTTGGATGAGGCTTTGAGCAACTTGGTCTAGTGAAAGGCGACCTTGTCCAGGGCAGATGGTTGGAACTGGATGGTCTTTAAGGTCCCTTCCAACACAAATCTTTCTGTGATAGTATGATGATGAAGATACAGAGGCAGGTGGCACCTCCAGAATGAATCCACTGCAAACCAAGTCTTCTCTAACCCTCTGGCAGGACCATGGCAAAGCCAGACAACATGAGGGACAAAATAGGCCATTACAAAGAAAGAAAAAGAAAAACATCATGGTTATACTTAGCTTGAAATATCTGAAATTATTTTTATTCTGTTCAATGTATCAAAACCTCAACATTTCCTTCCGTCATTACTGACATTAAAAAAGAGGAAAGTAACCTGCACATACTTTTGAAAACATTCTCACAGATATATCTGTTATGACTGAAATGGGTGTAAAGTCAAAATTATTAAGCAAGTATCTTCAGTCAATCCGAAGCTATATTTTAGGGCACAATGTGGCTGAACCATTCAGTTTTGTTCAGCTTGGTTGTAAAAAGCCTTTAGGCTATGTCTATTTTAGAAAATTAAATATTCTAGTGAATTAATAGCTTTAGAAAATCTTCTCATGAACTCAAAGTCAACAGAGGATGTTGTTAAAGGGTTACAGGAATGGTTCTGGTTTGGAGCAAAGACCATTCCCTCAGACAAGTCTCTGGCATCACCTGGGGAAATGCTTAGGTCACAGGCACTTTGTGGTAGGCAGCTTCATAAGATGGGTCTATTTGGAATGATGAGAGTCTAATAGCATAGGCTAGTCTGTGCTGGTTGGCTTCATGGGCAGAGCATTTCTGTGGGCAGGTTTCATTCTCTATGATAAGAAAAGTCTTTAATTTTTTGGTCTTACAAAAATGAGTTATTCACGTGCTGCCGATCTGACAGGTATCTGTTGTCTTCAAAAGGTGACAGACCTCCTATGCTCTCTCCACCAGTGACGGCAGGAGTGCCAAGCGCAGACATGTGCATTTCCCTACAGAAAATCCAAGCTGTTCCCAGACTCCTCATTGTATACCCAGGAGTGGATTTCAGTTTCTGACAGTTCAGGAGCCTATTTTGCCCTTTGTAAGCCCATGACTGAAAAGTCTGATGTGTTTTTCCATGTCTTGTTTACTCAAAGATGTTTTCTGCTACTGCTTGACAAAGGTTTCAAGGTGTCTGGGTGCCTGAGCTGCCCTCTACCTGCAGTGGGAAGATCCCCAGAAGTTTTTCCTTCCCTCAATTGCTCAGCTGTTCCTGGCTTAGCTCCTGTAGGTCCCGTTTCAAGTCAGTCTTTTCCCAGCTACTGTTTCCTGGGCTCCCCATGGCTGCAGCAGCTGTTCACTTCTCTTGGTCTCACTTTTGTGGGAGAGGTTTGTCCTTCTCACCAGCTGCCCTCTCTTGCCCCCTTAGCCACTCAAGTCCCGGCTCCACTCCCTTATCTCTTCCTGATTCCTCCTGCAACCCCTCTTCAAGCCCTCGCCTTCAGAGCCAGCTCGGAGGGTGCTGGCTCTGCCTTTGCAGCTCGCTCACCACCCTCGGAACACCAGCATCTCCTCTCCTGTGCAGAGAAGGATTCCAGTTATAGTCCTGTGTGGTCTTGTCCAATATTACACACTTGTCCAGAGCATTTTGTTTCAACAGAAAGTCAAACTGAGAGAAAAGACAGATATGTGAGAAATACTGAAAAATAATTTATCTCCTTTGCATAAGAATTTAAGTTAAAAATGCATATTTCCTGGTCTAAAACCTCTCGGGTAAAACATGAACCCTGCTCTCATAGGCAGTGTTGCTTTTTGGCTAGCAGTATTCTGCTTACCATCAGACAGCTGAAGTCTGTGGTTATCCTAATTTTTATAATTTTTAATAATTATAGCATAACTAGCACAGATTCTGTAAAACTGTTATGTTGGAATATCTCCTGTGAACTCAGTCAAAAAAATCCAGTGAACTTAGTTTTTGAGTGCAGCGACAGAAGTAAAGACATAGAGAATAACTCATGGAATTGTTTTAGAAAAACAAAAATACGCTATTTAAGAAGCAATTTATTGCATACACTGGACAGAGTTATGGTTTTATCTGAAACAACTCTTTTTAACATAAATACTTAATTCAATTTTACTTTATTTCTTTAATTTTGAGTGCTTGTGTATTTCAAACTTTGTCCCATTTTAGATAATTTTTTCTGTAGAGAATTGTAACTTCAATAAATGCATTATCTTAATGATCAATTAATCTTGCTGTAAAGGCATTGTATCACGTTTCATAATACTGTATTCCAATGTGAGAAAAACTAAACTTTGCATATAGATCTGAAATAAATACTAACTTGTTAAATCGTGTTTGCCAAACTCTGAACGAGAAAAGAAAAAAAAAAAGGTCTTTTAGTCTTAATAGAATCTTGGCAATAAGGAACATTTGCATTCCCTTCATAGGTAAATTTTTAGAAGACATACAACTTCCTGCTAAGGGTCATTTATAATTGAGGGATTCCTGAAATTAAACAGTTAGATGCAATAACATTTGTTCAAAGTTGAGAAAGAAATGGCAACTTGCCACATTCTTAAGATCATGTAATTGAGTGAAATCTGGAATTTAATACCTCAGCAGATGACAAGTTCAAGGATGACCCTGTTTTACAAAAGCCCAGTTGGAAAGCATAAAGCCATCTGATTTTGAGTTTTCATGTGAAACATTTTAGAGCAGCAGGATTAATGAATGTATGAGAATGTGTCCTTGGATTAGAATGCATTCCTTTAGAATGAGAATAAGAAATATGAGAAATATTAAAAAGAAAACAAATGCAGCATTGTTAATTTCTTGCTATGTGACTGAAACACTTGTAACTAAGTGTCTATAATATGACTTCAGTAGTGGCTCATTTTCTCACAATGCACCTGCATGTCTTGGAAACAGTTATAAACAGTACATGATTCTGCTAAGAGACAGAGCCCATAAACTGCCATTAAACTCTGCTTAGTCTCCTGTAAGTGCTAGTAGATTCCTCTTCTGGAACTAACAAGATAATAAATATAAGTCTTCTCACATTTCTAGTTTAGGCCACAGCGTTTTCTATCTAAGAACAGACCTTTGTAAGGAGATGAAAAACATCATTTAAAGGCATGTGGGATAGTCATGAAACTCCATATTTGATGAAAAAAATAAACTGGAATTCCGTTTCAATGAACACTAGCATCACAGCTGCCACACAGATCTCTATTTCCACCTTACAATCCCTAATTTAGTTATTATCAGAATACCTGATAAGCGCAGGGATTGGTGAAAAATATTTTAGATCATCGCTCTATGTCGGTAAAAAAAAAAAAAAAAAAAAAACCAAGACACTTTTCTGAGTTGGGAACTTAAATTAAGTTCACAGTGTGCTTCAAAGCGTCCCAGCTGTTCTATTAGGTAATTCTTTGGCTAAAGATCACTCTGTTAATAAGAATGAAAATGTTCACACTCTCTGATGACAAAGCATAACTACTGAAGAAAGCGAATTATTGCAAACATTCAAGATGCCCATGAAGCTAACTTTTTCCCATTACTCTATCTGTATCCTGAGCCAGAAAACAAACCATAACATGCTGTTGGGTTCAGTATTTTAGTAATTTATGTAGAAAAGAGAGCAGTGTCCAAAGTAGCAGCATAAACCTTCTGCTGAAAATAAAATAGTTGCTCTTTAAAGAGTTGTTCTTCTAGAAAATAGTTGTTCTTTAAAGAGTTTGAGGGCTGGACACTGCATTTCTTTAAAGCTGGCAGGATGTATTTACTGCCTCTTGTAATTTCCATAGGTCTGTCCCTTCTGGAGTTTTTTCACTAAAGTAAAGTTCACTTTACTAAAATACTCTATCAAATGGGAAACACCCCTGCTCTCAAAATTCATTTCTTTGGAAAGACTTTAAAAACACCTACATAGAGCAAAGAACAGGAGGAGTTATGGCATTATTAGCGGTCCATGACAAAAACACAGGTGGGTGTGTTGATAAACATGTTCAAGCTGCAGCTGCTGCTGGTTCTGATGGGAAAAATGCTCTTCTGGGGATTAGGAATATACTGTAATCATGCCAGCCAAAACATGCATGACAGTTGAAAAGGAAAAGAAAGCAGCTATAGAAACAACCATGGTAACCTAAGTGATTTCTTTAAATTTGCAAAAGAAGCACCTTCTTTAAACTTTTGTCCCTTTTTCCTAATGCCAGTGCATTCATGAGAACATGAAGGACAATTACATTATAATGCAAAATGCTTTTTTACTAACTGGCTGAAAAATTATTTTACCCTTGCTGGGATTTAATTCATGAAGTAACCTGAACTCCTGCAGAGCAGAAAACATGTACCCCTTTTTCCATTAGACTGCTCAGGGACTAAGGGGTGCTCATCCTGAGAAAGGACATCAGAATCTATTCTGAGGCATTTAGAGATGAAACATGCACTCCTTATTCTTTTACCGCTGAAGACATTTCATACCACATATGATATGCATGTCTGACATAGAGTAATACTATATCTACATTTTTCAAGCAGAGTAGTTGATGTGCCCTTTTCCAGGGCAGATGTTTTCCAGATATGCTATTGTCACTCATTAAGATAGTAAGTAAGACTTGTATGAGTTATGGTATGGTAAATACTATATATGCCAGCTCATCCATAAAATACTATGGATTTCTCAGATAATTCTCCCTCTGGTTGGCTTTAATCATTTCAATATGACTAGTTTCCCTATGAACTCAGGATAACTTTTATATATACCAGTGGCATTATAAGCACTATGTGAGAAACAAATTGACTGCAATTTTTATGGATTTTTTGAATAAATGTATTTATTCTATCCTGTACCTAACCATAGCCCTTCACCTATGTCAGAGGAAATGGAGAAGGAAACAATATTTTCAGACCTTAATTGCATTGTTATCAGGGCTAGAGTGGTGCAATTACATTTAATTACATTGTACAATCTAATCTTTCCTTTGACATATTTACCACAATAATGACTGCAGAACCACCTTACTGGCACCTTTCTTTTATTATTTGATTTAATATTGGGAATGTTAACTCTGTTTCTGAATAGATTCTCCCATCTGCTAGTCTGGTACAAATAAATTTCTAAATAAATTTTCCTAGAAATATAAAATTGCTGTTCATTATGGTTGTTCTGACATACCAGTTGAGGCAAAACTCAAATTTCCAAATCACATTGTTGCATTTACAACCTCTGTGCTGCATCTAGAGTGCAAAGAGGGGGAAGTAGTTAGCATCCCTGGGCCTAAAGGAGTCTTGGAAGGCTGGAACACACAAAGTCTTCAACACAGTTTTGTAGCTTAAACTCTGAGACCACACAACAGGACAATGTGTGAATGTTGCTGGAATTAATTCAATCTCTCTTTTGTTTTTTTTTTTCCAGAAGGAAGCTAAAGGATTCAGTCTGTGTCAAGGCTGGATCTAGCACAGAACATTAAAGCTGCAAGTGCATAACAACTCATGGGTAAAGAAACATGGAGTTATGTCCTGGACACCAGGCTGAATGTGTTTACTTTCATCAGACCTCGGAGTTGGCGCTTGGGCCAATTTCAAGGAGTGTCTCAAGCCATTCTGCTCCAGAGCTGTTCCTTCTGCAGGATAGCAGTGCAGACTGCTGAGACTATGACTCAGAAGCTGAATTGCCAGCATTCCCCTGGAAAGTTGGGAGGGGCAGCTAAAGAATATCTTCTTCCCTCCTTCTTCCCTCCCTTTCTTCCTGTAGAAGATAACCAGTGTCTCACGAGACTGCCTAACTTGGCTTCCCTGTCTTGATGTTTTCCTCTTGCCAGAGCCCATGAGTCTTTTTCTGAAATGGCTGCTGTCCTGTTGAAGGGAAGGGTGATCCTTTGTCAGGAAGGTTTTGCAGTTTTTTCTAGGTTAGATCACATTCAGAAGAGCTTAGTGCACAAAACATGGGGTGCTATCCATCTCTCCTGAAAGTTAAGTGTCTCTAGTGTAGTCGACTCTAGTCACCCACTATATCCATGTAGTCAACATCAGTTCTTTGTAGAGTCGATGTAGAGAAGTACAGCTGTTGAAGTGTCAGTCAGCTTGCCTATTCCAGTTGTTTATTTTAGGAGGAAATAAGGAATCTCTAATGCAAAGCAAAGTTTATTATGCCCCAGAAAAATTTGAAAACAACAAAACTTATAATTCAGTGTTCCTCCCTTAAATTGCTTCTGCTCTTCAGAAGTCTTGAATTTGTTCCTTCGCCCAATGGCTTTCACTCTTCCTTTCTACTTCCTGAGCTTCTGCCTGCAGATGGTACTACCAGCCCTCCTAAAAGATTTCCTTGAGCCCTCCTACTTTATAGCAATTGTTTCCAACTGCTCACCGGTTCACTATTTATCTGTCCTTCTATCCCCATATCCCTGAACTCTGTTTCTTCAGCTGATCTTAAACTGCATTTGAACACACTTTTAAATGCGCCTGGTACTCCTGTAGTGTCAGCAGTTAAAAAAAAATCTCATCTCCATATGTGAGATTGGGTTCTTTATAATGACATGAAGTGTCCCAGAGACTTCAAATAGTTCTGAAATTTCTCCTTCATTGAAGACTGGGTTGCTTGATTCAGGTCTGAGGCACACTTCTTTGTCATTTTTCAAGCTAAAATGAATGTTCTAGACATGATCATGGACTGCTTGCATGTTGGCTAAAACACCTGTGCTAATCAGTGTAAAACACATTTTGCTTTCACAGTTTTGTCTTGCCCTTGCTTGATGTGTGTTCTTTGACAAAAAGAAAGAAAAAATTGTCAAAATAGCCAAGAACCATTTACGAAACATTGTTAATAAATACATTTACATTCACTTGCTAGCTGTGTCTTTGAGCTAATTAGGCAACTTAGGCTTCCTTTCATACTTGGTGTGTTGCTGCCTCCATCAGAGGCAACAGTTCCTGTCCCAGAATTTCTAGGCAGAGGAGGCTTACCATCCCTAAATCCTGACAGGGAATGTAATATATTTATGCCCTTTTGTGTTTTGGGAGGGTTTTTGGTGTTCAGGGTTTTTTTCCATCAGAAGAAATTATTAGCCTTTGTTCTCCTCAGTCAAAGCTTTTGTTCAGTTTTTACCTGGGCTCTGCATTAGTAAAATGTGGAATTTTGTACATGATCATCCTAATATTACACTCCTCTCTAGAAGAACACTTCCATACACGTAACAGAAAAAATACTAAGCTAGAGCCACTGCCTCCAGTTACTGTGTTGAACCCAGGAGACTACTTGTATGCTCTGCCCATATGCAAGACTTCAAGAAGCTGAAAAACAGCTAGCTGGAGTTGCTGCTATAATATTTGTGTCCTCCTGGACAACCAGAGAACATGTGTTTTGCAGCACTTGATGACTTGATGTTCTTTAAGGGGATCACTAGATCTACTTGTGAGTAGGAGCTTAGTTTGTTAGCAAACCACACAAGATCTTTGTGAGAAACCGCATTTGTGGTTCATAGGAACTCACATACTTTCTTGCAGCCACAGGCAGATGAATCATTACACGAAATGTGTGATACAGGTAAGGCTTAAAAATTTGCAGCACAAATTTTCTGGAAGTTTCTATTTAGAAAATCACTTTCCAATGCAACAGCTCAGAATGACGTGTCTCGGCCAGCTGGAGTCCATGGAGTCCTTTTAGAACACTTTGTAACATGGTCATCATGTACTGTATTGTGGGTGAATTCTGTTATTAAGTTGTTCCTACTTCTGAGATCTCTCTCCATTAAATAATTTATGAAATTTCATTTCTAAATTTTACTGCACAGAAGCTCCAATAATAAAGGTTTCTCTACTGCACCAAACATTCAAACTGATTGCAGCTCTTTTAATGTGCAAATGTATGTCTAGTTTGATTAGGATGCTGTACATAATGGACAAAAATAACTTTGTTCACATGTGTATGTATTTACATGAGTATATATTTCCATGTGCATTAATCAAGGAGCAGAAGTAAGAGAAATTTGAGGAAGAGGTGTTGTTCTATGAAGAATTAAATCCATGCACTCACTCTAATTCACATTTTCAAGTATCAAAATAAAATCTGAACCCTAATTGTCATGGTAGTCTTACTTCCTCATCCTTGTTGCCATAACACACATCTGGCAGACAGGTGTATGTTCTCAGTATCTGGGTTTCCCCAACATGTCTCAGATCATCCTCTCAGGATGTTTAGTCACTGCCAATATAGTCAGGCTCCATATCATCCTCAACAAAAAATGTTAAGGTTGTTATCTGGTATTTATTTTTCACATCAGCTTTGAAGAATATTCAATATACTCAACTTAGATAATGCCTCTGCTTCCTGCTTCATCAATAACATATCCTCGGAGTAAACACTAGATGGTGGAAAAGTCAAGTGCAGATTAGGAAGTGTTACAGATGCTCAACAACATTCATTTTTTTTCTCTCTATGTTATTTATTTATTTATTTACTTGGCAAATTAAATTATGATAATGATGATGGATTTTGACTACAAAATGACTACTTGACTCTTGTTTCTCCCACAAACTCTCACTGCCACTTTCATATAGTCAGCACTGTTAGGTATGATACAGAGTGAATATTTATTGCTGATTTTTATAATCAGGACAAAACTTCTAGATTGTATACAACACTAGCAGACACAAGTGGCTCTAGGACAAAGAGCTCATTCTACAGAAAAAGATTCTGGGAAATTTTCCTGTGGCAGAAGAAATTACTATGATTTCAATGGGATAAATGTAGTAGGGTGAAAAAGTAGGCCCATCATGATAAATATAGAAAACAGCTGCATTGCAGAATAAAATTAAATTTAGGACTTACTACTCATTTTTTTAAAAACTTATTATAGCTTTTACTAAAGAGGCTGATCAAAATACAGGAGTGTTTTTATCAATGTAATCACTGAATTCTCTCTTTGCATATGACTTATGCATGTGATGGCATCAAAAAGTGCATGTATGTTAACCTGCCTGCAGGAAGAGGTATCAGTGAACAAAACATTTTAATTAAGTGGATTTGTGTGGAAATGCAGCACATATGAAAATCAAGCATGGTTTGAAGCTTATTTGAGCTCATTAATCTCTTCAGTAATGTTCAGTGTTTCCAGCTGTATACAGTACACAGGTCAGATGTAGTGGAGAGCTAAATATCAATTAAACAATAAAGTGTTACCGGAGTGAAAACATCTTTTACTAGTGAAATCTGGAAGCTAATGGTACTAAAGTGATAGGTCTTTGTACCACACAGAACCAGTGATAAAACTGAAATCATGCATATTGATATGCCTATAGTAATTCAGTTATTAATAAACAGGAATTTCCCACAGAAGAGTTAACAAAATGTATTAACCTTGAAAGATTTGTATATGGTTTATTAATGTTTTATCATTATTTTGTTCAAGATACAAATACAGGAGCTACATTCGGAAAAAGTCCAAGATAAAGTTGCCTATAAACTTTCCTCCATTTAACAAACAATGTATTTCATTTCACTACAAGAGTGTAAACTACTCTTTTCTTTTGTTAATTTATCACTCCCCAAGCTGTTAGTAGTAGTTTTTAATCAATTGGTTCAGGGGTATAAGTCAGCAGATTCTTCCAACTGACAGATCCCCGATTTATCTTAAAACTTCTGCTTTTCATTGTTCCCTAAATTATTGACATTCCAGGCTATTCCCACTGTATGTGCACCCACTATAGCATATGCACTCCAGCATTTATGGACTCTCTTTTTCAATTTCTTCCTTAATTTAGATCTCATGAGATACAATTAATAAATTTTCCTTAATGGTAACAGAAGCAGAAAAGGTTTTGGCCATCTTCCAAGTTTTTCCCTGTCATGCTAAGGTAATAGCTACTTTTATGTCCTTTTCCACTTCTCCATAAAGGCAGCCTTGGTTGCTAATTTCATTAGAATCCTTCACATAGAGAAGAGATCAGGCCCTTTGAGACACTCTTTGCTGTCATTTGAGTTTCTGTCCTTCTTGTGTAACGCTAGGTATTACAAATTTGAAATATAGTCCAAATTGGAGCATTAATAAGTCCCATGAATGATTTGATGCACCATTACAGAATAATTGGCCAGCAACCAAAAGTTTTTTCACTTTAGTTCTAAATTTCATAAATTTACAAAAACATCTTGATTGTTTTTCATGTATGTAAGCAAGGCAGCAAAATATCTTCCAGTTCTGTCTAATACATTTTACTGAAACACCAGCTACAGGTGCCAGATTTTACCACTGCAAGAAATAAAAAGTGAGAAAACTGATGTTTGTGTACAGCAGCACTGTTGGTCTGTACTAACCTTGGTCCAACACTTCCAGTTTAGGGCAGTCAGCATCAGCCACTGTACTAGAAACTGCTCTGCTTTCACTTTACTGGCTCAATATTAAGAAAAGGAAGCAGGGAATGTGTGTTTAAAGTACTGACATCACATTACAAAAGGCAAGATTAAAGCATTAGTGGACTATAATGAGCCATGCTTCATAACAGTACACGGTCTCTCAACAGTACTTTTAATACACTTTTGAGCAAATAATACTGACACTGTTGAACAAATCAAAACCAACATCTGAAGCTTATGTAGATATATTAGGGTGATCCCTTTGCTAAGAAAACAATTGTATCTGATTAAGAAATAGTTACTGCATAGGTAGAAAAATCTAGCAGTTGTCACAGAGGTTAGAGGAATAATTTCAAACAATTTTGAACTTTATTAAAGATCAAGCTGGGAGAAACAGTGTTTTGGTGCCATGTGACATTGACCACATATTCCAAAAGTTAAAATAGAGAATTGTTATCCTGGGGTGCAATGAACTTGACAAAAACATTCCTTCAAGGATGGAAAAACCTTCTGATCACACCTACACTAATCAACTAAAATACTTTGTACCAACAACAAAGCTCTGTCTCCTGTAATTGATTAATAGATATTCAACTATACATAATTTATCTCCAAGCTATGATGCCTTCTGAAAACAATAAAGGATAATTCCAAGACAAAGATCTTCAGAACTATATATCTCTACTAGAAACTAAGTGAATTTATATAGAAATCCTCAAGAAACAGAGGCAATGGTAGAGACAGTAAGGTGTTTGATCAGAGAAGATGCTTTTTCTCATAACATTCCATGAACCTTTATGATACCATCAGCTGTCAACTGGCTCAGCCATAGTTCCTAAGTGACTCTCCTTCATCTCCATGATAAGTAGTTTATTGTAATATTGAATATGATGCCATTTGTCTACCACACACTTTTCCTATCAGAGTTCCACAAGTGCTTAGTAATGCTCCATCAAGAGATTTCCTTTACATTACTTGGGAAAAACACAAAATCGTAGGCAGTTCCTGAGGATGAACTGCTGAAAAAGTTCAGTTATCTGTGGAAGACAACACAGTAACACTTTAGATGGTTTTAGCATTCCACACTACTATTCAGCAACTCAATATACTTGTCTTTTGTGGAAATAACAGTACCTGCAAAGGAGTTTGACCTTATAGTGAATAACTGCTAGTAACATTAAAGCCACCATCATGGGTGATGTAAATCAATGAACGAGAAAAGTCTGTGTATGTGCCAGACAGGCTGAAAGCAAATACAATGGAAGCAGAAGGCATGCATGAAAACACAAGGCTGACAAAAATTCCATAGATTTCTTCTCACCTTTTATTAGGGTACTCACTACAAAGCCAGTGATGTCTGCATAACTGAGAATTGGAAAATAATTAGCCATTTTATTTTAGTTCAGGAATGAAAATGAATGGTGGTGTCAAATACCCACCTGTTGGCATAGAGTCCATCTAGCTAGCTTGGAGAGATCTAAATTATCTCCAGATGAGAAAGAGGGAAAGTAAAAGATGAAATGCAGAAATGCAACCATTCCAAAAGTATGGACATATATGAATGTTGAGCCACACAGTGCCACAGACTCTTGAAACATACAGGCAACACTGAAGTACTGACCAAGGCTGCAGAAAAGATTTTTAAGCATTTGTCCAAAATGGAAATAAAATTTGTCCTCTGGTAGCAGAGAAGAAGATATAAGCATTAAAAAGCAATGATACCAGGTCATAAAAACTTTGTCTGCACCACTCCAAGGGAGGAAACACAAGAGAAGATGGAAAATGGATGCGCTCCCAGATCTGTCCTGTGTTTATATAGCTGCAAGACGGACGGTCTCCAAGTTGTCTGAATGCAGGCAATGAGGAAGGTTATGCAAGCAGTAAGGCCTGGATATACAAGATCCTTAAGATGCTTTCAGCTACCTTTGAGACTATGGTTCTAGATTTGCTGTCTGAACAGATAATGTGGTCTTTACAGAAGTTCCAGGATGCTCCTCAACATGCAGCAGTTTCACTGAACTGAATTAAGCTGAGTTGGCTGAGTATAGTTTAAAGAGATGTTAGAATTTACATTATGAATTATTATGAATGGATTATCAAAAATCACAACTTGTTACCAGAACTGCTTTGGAAATGTAATGCATGTCCAGCAAGACATGTATTTCTACAGACAACTCACCACAAATACTTTATGGATGATATTTCTATGACCCCAAAACTTGTCCTGTTTGAATCTGGATGTGAGACACCCCTTGAGAAAACAAACTGGAATGCTTGCGTTCCTTGTTCTTTCAGAAACTGGGACAATGCAATCTCCCACAGTGTGGCGATGCCAGAAAAAAGGCAAAGGTTTATTTAACTGAGAAAATAAAAACAGGAGAGGCTTTTCAAACTTTGGCTTTACATTTTAATTCGGCCCTCTGCACTATTTTATTTTGACTAAGAGATGACAGTATGTGTTGAAAGGGGTTTCATGTGTCATTACAAATCTTTGTTGATGACAAAATATTTTGGAGAATAAGACAACTGTTGTGATCCAAACCAGCTTATAAAACCACATCAACAAAGAGAGGTGCATATGTCAAAGACTCATCTTAGGAACAGTGATTTAGAAAACTTTCTTCTCAGACAAGCTCAGTCCTTGCAGGTATATTGTAAAAAAAATACGGAACTCATCTCAAGGAGGAAAGTTGCATCAAGTTCAGAGACATTACTCACCCTGAAGATCCCCCATGGAGACCTGCATAAATGCAGCAGCTACTGCTTTGGTTTCCTCAAGGGCTGCTTTTGGTGTCCATACTGGCTGGACCTGACATAGGAAATTGATTTTTGGCAAGACACTTGTTTTAACCACAGCTATTCATGCAAGCCAAGTCAAATGTAAATTTTTCCAATCCAACATTGGAATTTTTTAATTTTGAAACAGCAAGGGGAAAATTCATCTTAGGAAACTGACAGAAGTGAGCAGAAATATTTACTCTCAATTCCCTCATTTGTTTAGACCACACAAATACAAATGTATTCTACAGCTGTTTAATCACATCTTTCTGTATTTCATATTTCAGATTTACCACAATTGATTTAATAAAATTATATCTGATTGAATTTATTACTTTTCTCTAGAACATTCTAATGGATAGATCGCTGTTAGGAGCCCATAAATCATGCTAATTTTGTGCTGTCAGTAAGAGTGTTGACCACCAAGAGAAAAGAGGTAAAGTGAATGAAGATAGAGGGCAACACTGTTCTGGTCATTTAAATTCTTAGGAAAGTATTCCACTGGTTTTTATCCTGGTAGGTAACAGAAATGTGCTTATACAAGTCATCCCACAGGTGTGGTCCCTCTTTCAAGGAGACTGTATGGTTTAATATTTGTGCTTTTACCAATGAATGATGGTAATAAATCTTTTTTTGGTTCCCCAATCCTGCACCCATAATTTATGAACTATTCACATATAAATATATGTCTATACTTGTCTAATGTTACCATTCAGTTATTTGGTTGATTGATTTGATTAGCTGTGAATTTTATGGGCTCTAGAATGCCTAAGCACCATTGTGAGGATAGACTTATGAAAAATGCACATAGTCGTTCAACAGAAATTAACTGCAGAAGAAGGCAGTGTCAGACACTGTCCTGTCCCTAAGTATCTCTCTTCTGTCTCTAACAATGTATTTGCTTCTTGTAAATTATTCTTATAAAAAATCCTGATAAATAAAAAAGGGTGACCTTAAAAATACTTTGTACCACTCACTGAATAGCATTTTTGAACCATGATTTCTAAAATCTAATTTCTCATTCTCAACAAGATTATAGACTGGTTTTAGGACTCCATGAAAGATGACTATAAAAAGTAAGTTCAGACATAGGATGTGTTCAGTGATGGCCGTTGCCTCTTGATTTGCAATGGAAATCTCCTCCTTTCTAAGAAAGGTTTTGGGACCTCTGTAGAGGTCTGCAAATTTACTACTGCCACAAGAAGGCTTTCTCTCAAGAATTAATTGATAATTTTGAAGCTTTAAAATTTTCCTGTGGGTCAACAAAAACTCTCCTGTAAACTTCTGCAGTAAAGATCTCACAGGAGTAAAGCAAGCTGCAAGAAGAGCATCTACTTTCTGATTGATTTGTTTGTTAGTTGGTTGGTTGGTTGGTTTTTTCCTTTGTTCCATGCGGTCGTCTTCCATATTTGGGTACCAGCAGTTTCACTCTCAGTCACAGATTTATCTCTGTTTCCAGCTAGAACTTCCCATAAAAAGGGAGCAATGAAAAATCAGTGCGCTTCATCTTGAAAAGCTGAGGTCAAGGGCTTTACTGGATCTTGCAATACAAAGCTTTAACTATTGAATATTAGAAAACAGCGATACTTTGCTTCTTCCTAAAAATATGGAATATTTACATCACAGTCTGAAAAGGAATAGCTGTAAATCAGAAAACAAGCCATGTAAATGATTCTTCATGCATAGTGAGTTACTTGTATCACAATGTGTGATCCCCTAAATTGCAAAGCTCAGACAGCAACAGGAAACCTCCTCCTACCTGCAGTGAGAAACATATGGATGGCAACACTGAATGAAGAGGCAGCCAAGCAGTCTGGGCCTCTGAGTCAGTGCTGTGGCTTGCCAAACTCACAGAGTGGCTGAAGGTGTTCAGAGCAAACTTAGGGAATGAAGAATAGTAACTACTTGTCCTGCTTCTAGATGAGTCTGGAGAAGTGTGATTATCAGCTTACTTCTATATCAGAAATACAAGTTTGAAAGCTGATAGCTGGAAGATTTTTTTGATTCTGACGTCCCTTGTCAGCTTACACAAAAGAGAGATATATTTTATTGAATACTTGTGGTTGACAGTTTTGTACAAGAAAATTTTATTGAAAGGGTGAATGAATAAGGGTTTGAACTAATAGCCTTGCAAGTGTTTTTCTGCAAAACTAGAGTACTTACATGCTTTGGAGTCAAGACTTTGGGTTGTCATGTGCAGGATCAAGAGCTGGACTAGATGATCCTTGTGGATCCCTTCCAGCTTGTTATAATCTACAATTCTATGATTCTAGATCATAAAAAATCAGTAACGGGAAGCTCAGATGCCCCCATTGTGTAGAAAAGTACATGTTTCAAAAAGGGACTTTTCTTCCTGACCTTCTCTGTAAACCCATAAACTATCTAGACAACAAAGTTATTGTGTTTAGTTTTTCTCTTTATTTAAATAACCCCTTTATAATAACAAAAAAGTAGCCAAAATATTTCAGTGTTTGATAACAGTGAAGTGTCTCTGAAGTATCTTCAGGGAGGAGAAAACAGGTACAATAAATCCTTGAAATCTGTTACCTAGAAACAAGTGGTTAGTCAATGGCAACAAAACTAGTCAAATAATTTTTGTTAAATTAAAACAAATGCATTCACTGAAGACTGCAGTCCTGTTTTCAACAGTAAAAAGAAAGATGAGTAAACACTTGAGTCATGGAGGGTGGAGTCTTCAATGTATATAGAAAACTCTTGGCTGGTACCGGTCAAAATGGTGAAAGAGATTATGCAAACAAAATAATGTATGCTCTTTCCATATGTTTTCAGAGTCAAGACATGAATTGTGTTTAGGGAAAATAATTTTTGGAACATCTTATGGAGTAATTTCCCGTGATAATGACACTACAGGAAAATTATATAAACTGTTGAGGATCCTGAAATTTGGTTCAGGGTCATTCTTTTCATCTGCAGTGTGACTTTCTGGAATTTACTTGTGGTGCATTGTGTCCTCCTTGAAAAGATGGGGAAATCCAAAGGTGGAGGTAATTATAATGCCCAACAATCAGTTGTTAGTTTGTCTTCTGTCCAGGCTGGATGTGACAAGTCCACTGCACCAATCCCAATTCAACGTTCATAGGAAATATGGCACAAAGGATTTACTATGTCTCCTCAAAGCAGACAACATGGTCTGTACATACAATTTACTGTGTTCTGTGGTAGTCTCAGTCTCCTATGAGACTGAATCCACCTTTGTTCTGCTTGTAGGTTAATGGAAGTAATTTGTCACTCAATGTATTTAATTAGGTTTTGCTGCAGAAAACTGGAATGGTAAAAACATGCATGGATTCACAAGTCAGCTCATGGAATAAAAATCTATCAGAGTCTATTACATTTAAAAACTAAATGTTTGGCTTAGAAAATTACTGAAATTCAAATTGTTGGATGTGGAGAGAGTTTTCCAGGGAATATCACCATGTTCTTGCTCTTTACATACACTCTTCTAGTCATTTGCTTTTAGCAACTTGGACAGGACTGGATTGAATGGACCTTAGGACTCAGTTTAATTGTTGTCCTAATTAATTGTTTTCTTAATTAAGAAGAATCTTAAATAAATTTTTAATATGCTTAAAAAAAAGCAAGATGGGAGGGAGAGGGGGTGGAATATGTTATCCTGTTTCTGAATACTTTATCCTTCTTGAATTTATTTTTAAAAGGGTATTGTGAATGAAGATGAACACTGTGGCTGCTTGGAAAAAGCAGTCAATACTCTCTTGTTCAGATAAAATTATTCTGCATAGTGAGAATGAGGAGTAGTACTAAAAGAGGCATAAAAATAACATTTTTTTTTATTACATGGCATGCTCTAATCCAGTTTTTCTGATCATGATGGAGTTATAGAGATATAACAGGCACATCCCAAAGGTTTCTGTTACAAAGCTTAAGCCCTCACTAATCTTTTCTTCTGCTGAAAGGCAAAGTTCTCCTAAAAAAGAGACCTTTCTAATCATATTTCCTTCCTCTTCAGGCATGACCTCTGTTTCTGCCTGAAACTACCCAAGCACTGATATCTTATTAATCTAAAGAACACGGAAAAAAAGAAATGTATATCAGTGCAGTATTTCTGTATGCTGCCTTATGAATGCCTCCCACATTTTGACATTTCATGTAACAAAGGTGACAGGTGACATTTTGACCTATAAACTGTAACCTTTGCCACTCACTCCTATCTGATTTGTAATACTAAACACTAAGATGGCTGAAATCAGTTGA
Organism: Campylorhamphus procurvoides; assembly: GCA_013396655.1. Classification (NCBI taxonomy): domain Eukaryota; kingdom Metazoa; phylum Chordata; class Aves; order Passeriformes; family Dendrocolaptidae; genus Campylorhamphus; species Campylorhamphus procurvoides. The sequence goes on along the minus strand of WBMV01006632.1, from coordinate 516,764 downwards.
GATTAACTGCACCTTAAACAAGATTTATGCCAATTTATCTATGTCTCAAACCCTACACATAGCTAAGAACAAAGACATCAGCTATGTATTTTGAATAAGTGATAATTTTGAGGTAAAACATGGCAGAACATGCCCCCTTCAATCCTTTTATCACCCTAAACCCAAAGTGTTTTACATAAAATCATGTAAAGGATTAGCCTTGTGTGCCTTGGACATGACCTTATTCTGCTCACTTTTGTTGGATTTGCTCCAGACAGATGGTAACTATAATTTTTCTTTTAATGTAGCATAAAACTAAAGAGTAAGCTATTTACATATTCTTGAAGTGAAACATCCCTTTGGATGCTTTTGTATCCCTTCACTGGAAGTCATCCATCATTACCACAAGTGACTATTTCTAATTGCATGGATGCTTTAGAATAGGTTGCCATCATCTCTCTTCACTTGCATCTTAGTTCTGTACCAGATGAATGTTAGCTTGCTAAATCTTTCAGGTGTTTTTGATAAAAACAATCTGTTGTTTCACTAAAGGCATTCTAAAGTTGTGTTTGAACCTGCCCTCTAATGTTTCCACTTATGCCAAGGATGCAGGCATATCCACATTATTGTACAATAGATACATTTGTTCCAATAATCCATACAGATTCTTCCATTTTTGTTGTTATATCAATTTAATAATATTATGAGATTTCCATATGCTGATAACAACGTTTTGAGACTACATAAATCTCTGCAGCCTTTGCTATATAAGTAAGTTTCTACTTAGGATGAGTGCTTCACAGGATACCACTGTGAAGCTTTTATTTATGAAGTCATATGAGAAACCATACCTGCATCCTTCCTACTGTCTCCTGATATGCTCTTTTAGATAAATAAGTTGAGCACTTAATTTGTATTTCCACAATAAGATGAATAACAACTTTGAATATAATGGTTATATCTTCAAAGGTCTGTTAGTTGGTCTGTTTGTTCCTTTCTGCTCATCTGGAATGCAAGAGCCTGATTTTATTTTACCAGATAGTGATGTCACTGTTTTTTTTTTTAAAGCAACTTTTTAACTTAGAGAAACGCTCCGTGTTTGAAGGACTGATTATATGCATCTGTTTGCGGATTTTTTAATCCACATTTTAGTACAATCTGGATATCTGTTGAACTTACTGAAGCTGGTGATCATTCCCCCAAGTACAGCAATAAAATATCTGCAGTATTCATGCCTCACCAGTTCCTCACTGATCTGGAGTCACTCATCTTTCATCTTACTCTTTCATTTTTGCCAATAACAGCCAAATAGTGCAACCCTTATTTTATATTGGTCCTGTATGTCAAGTGCTCACAAAAGCAGAATGCACAGCAATAAGATCAGGATAGCTCCAGATGAAGATACAGTTTTAAGCAGTTCTCTCTGTTTCCAGAGCCTTTTTATAGGCTGATAGATATAACTTGCACATTAATGGAGGTGCATCTCAAAAAGTCAAAAGGATTTTGGTTTTGCTTTTGTATGTAATCTTGTGCAATAGCCTTTGACCTTTACCCATTGAGCAACCAGTTCTTCAAGCACAACGAACACTAGGCTTCTAGGAAAATAAGTTCAATAAACAAGACTTTCAAAAAATGGCTATATCAAGAAATATGACTTTCCCTGCCCCAAGGTGAGATAATTTCTATGTTTTAAATGTTTTCTTATTCTAAGTTGTTCTAGTTTTATGTGAAAGTAACAGCTCATTGGTACACCTTTTCTTATTCTGCCAACACTACAAAGATTAATATATTTATTATGGGTACAACTATCTTCACAACTACCCTGGATAGCATACTGTAATTGTAAGAAACAGAGAGCAAATGCCTGTTTAAGCATCTCATTCCTGTGTTTTATTTAAAATTTGTTTGAATATACAATTGCTGTGCTGGATTTGGCTGGGGTAGAGGTAATTTTCTTCACAGTAGCTGGTACGGGGCTATGTTTTGGATTTGTTCTGGACATTGATAACACAGAGATGTTTCATATATCGTTGGGCAGTTCTTGCACAGTGTCAGACAAGGCCTTTTCTGCTTCTCAAACCAGTCCACCAGTGAGTAGGGGTGCACAAGGAGCTGGGAGGGACACAGGTGGGACATCTGTTGCCAGCTGCCCAAAGGGTTATTCTATACCATAGGGCATAATGTTCAGCACATAAAGCTGGGGCAAGAAGGATGCGTGTCTTCCCAAGTCACTGTTACATGTGATGGAGCCCTGCTTTCCTGGGGATAGCTGAATACCTGCCTGCCCATAGAAAGTGGTGCATTAATTCCTTGTTTTGCTTTGCTTGCACACACAGCTTCTGCTTTACCTATTAAACTTTTTTTCATTTTTACCCTTCCAGTTCTTTCCCCCATTCCAATGTCCCGGGAATGAGCAAGCAACTGGGTGGGGCTTAGTTGCTGGCTGAGGTTAAACCACAACAATTGTTTAGGAGCATTTTTATGCCAACATTAAGACAAGAAACTTACATTGATGTCTGTATAAATTAAAGCATGTTCATTGGTTTATCTCCAGATGCAGTTAAAGCTATTAATGAAGTTGTCAGACTTAATGGTGGAGGGGGAGGGAGGTGTGAAGCCTCACATCCCTGAGGCTCCTAAATCTTGGAGTGGGAAAAGGAAATATAATTTGCTGTCTCATCATTGGTATTAGATTGAATTCAGAAATTAATCAGTTTCAGAAAAGATCAGAATTTGGATTAGATGGTACTAGGAGAGACATGTGTTCAGGAGTTTCAGAGACTTTAAGGAAAATAAAAAGATAAACGTAACTTATAATTGCTCTAATATGAGTCACTTCTTACAAGGCTCTTCTAATTTTAAGGAAAGTGTTATGTTGCTGGTTTTACTTGGAAATCATGGACAACGAACCTGCAAATGAGTAGAACATCACGACCTTGAATAGATACATCAGTGAGTTTATTTTCTGGTGACTGCTTCTTTGCTTTGCTTGAATAGATGTATGCATTAACTCTACATGTACATAGATCAGAAAGAACTAACACTTTCCAGAAAAACTGTAACAATTTGCTGGAAGCATTCTTTCCTTGAGTTGGTTGCACTCATTTTGTCTCATCAACCGCATTATCAGTATCCTTCCCCTAGTTACCTTGCTCCACATGCAGCAGAGCACTGGCAGTGTCTAAGGCAATGTTCTCCATTTGACTCTGTAACACAGGATATGATCCTGATTCATGAAACCAAAACAACATCTTACTCTTTTTGCTATCCATTACATTATGGCTTCATAGGATCCTGACCTCTCATGGTCTGTGTGATGTCAAACCAGCTGCTTCAAGGTGAGGCAGAGCCATTACAGCCTAACAGAGAGGTAAAGGAGAATTGAAAGTAAAAACAGTCAAGGTAAGACAGCTATAAATATAATTTTCTTTAGTTACCAATTTTGAGCATGGTGCACTTGCACATTTTAAGCCACTTAAAGTGAACAAATCAACAATTAAGTCTTAAAGCATTCTATGTGGTCTCCTACTGCAATTATACATGGGATGCTTTATAAAATAACCTGTGTGTTTTTTCACCATAAAAATAATGGTAAATTTAATTATTAAATTAATTATGAGGAGCTTACTTAAGAGTAGAAGGGATATCACAGTCTGTGCTTGTTTCCAAGACACACGTTATTTAATACCTGATAACCATCTAAGTTATACTAAGTACACCTGTGAGAGAATTTGTAAACGTCCTTAAATTCAGGTTTCACATAGAAAAACATCCTTGAGAGAGGACCATGGAAGTTTCACTCTCAGAGGGACTGTAGAATCCATTACTGCATATTTTTAGTTACATCAAGAGGTCCTTAGTCCAGCACTTTTTTTCCAGATTTTCACCAAATGTAATTCTACTTATTTTGGCACAAATATTTCCTATTTTAATCCAGGAAAAGACCTAGACATTGTGAATCAGATTTTCAACTTGTGTCACTGCATCAGCTCGGTAAAATTAATGGGTTTGTAGTTTTTTACACTAGTTGATGAACTTCCTCAGTAGTGTTCCCATTTTTCTTTTCACAGGCTTCCATTCAAAATATGCCTCCAGTTTTGTAAAATTAGTTAACTGTTCTGTTAAATTTTAAGCAGCAATGTTTCCACAATATGTACAGGTTTGCTTTTATAGCATCTGTTCATCCTTGCTGCAAGCTCTGGTACTGACAGAATAGCCATTGGTCTGATATAAGATGTAGACAATTTCAGATGCATTTTATTTTCCAGTTGATGACTTGGAGAAACCTACTATGAAAGGAAGAAAGAAAAGTATGTTTTGTATGCTGGCTTGCTCTTAATAATTAGCCATTAACATATTTCAAACAACTAAAGTAAGGAAAGGTAAAGGAAAAAGTGTGCCTGTTATGAACAACAAACCACCCAAGAAAAAAGTAAAGTTTAAAGGTCTGTAGAGTCCAGTTCCCAGTGTTTAAGTGTTGATGTTATGTTAATATTCTGCAGGATTTAATAATGTGGGACATGTTCCATTATCCGAAATCCAAATGGCTTTTTCCAAAACCAAAATTTGCTCCTGAATATAGGAATAAAAAATAGGAAAAAAGGACAGAAATCCTCCTTAAAAGTTCACTGTTTGAGTTGTAAATATGACAGCTCTGTCTATGTCTACTTCACTCCTTCTCTGAACATCCATTCTCTTTTTTGGCTCTTATTTCTTTTCCTAAGTAGTAAATATATAAACAAACAAGGCCATGCACATGAATATGGCCATGATCACAAAATAAAGAAAAGAAAAAAAAAAAAAAAGGAAACAGACCACAGAATAAAATAATTTGCTAAAGACTTCCTCATCAACCATCAAAAAATATCTGCAAAGGGAGTATTGTAAGATCATGACAGGAAGCAGCCTGGGAAATTCTGGAACATTTTGATTACTTAAACTTTAAAGCTCTACTACCATAATGAAGTGTTTTCAGAGGTAGGAGCACTTTTTAGAAATACTGTAAAAAGGACAAAATTTCTGGTTTAATATTATGTAGGATATGGAAACAAGCATTCAAAAAATAGAAAAATAGGTGTTACAACATTGTTAACACCTTAAGCTCTTCCCTTCTAAATACAAATCTACCTATGTATGTCAAGATTGAATGTTAGGAGAGCCATGTCTATTACATCTATAAATCATTGACAGAACTGTGGCATGTCACACATCTCAGAATTAACCCAGTGAAGGGGGATGTGGTTGCTTGCAATTTTATCAATTTAAAATCTAGGTGCATTATAGGTCCACCAATTCAAATATCTGGAAAAGAGAATATTATACCCAGATACACAATATTCTATGAAGGGGAACAGAGCACAGACATGGTAATGTTATCTCTTGCAAGAGAAAAAGCATCCATCCCAACGTGGCCTGTACTTGGAGCTTGAGCACTGCTGGGGAAACATGTGGCAGCTGTCCTGCCTGGTGTTCAGGAGGCTGCCTAGGTGCCTTCCATGGAAAATTTGTTCCCTAGAGAAAATAATGGATAATTTCACCAGACTGAACGTGAGGCTGCTGTGACTGTAGTTTACATGCATTCTGTGCCCTTTGCAGCCTTTTCTCAGTACAGGTAATGATTCGATGCCAGAGTGCAGGAGTTTTTGACTCTGGATAACTCTGGACAACTCTGGACAGTGATTTTCCTCCTGCTGCCCACAAAGACCTGTGTGCCCTAGCCTGGGAGCCCCCCCTGCCTTCTCTAGCAGTTCCTAGGGAAGCCGCACTCCTCCGTCTGCTCCGCTGCAACCCAGCTCAGCGAGTGTGCTGGAGCGTTGAAGTATAATGAGGTGCTGTAGTGGTGTTATCTCTCCCCATCTCTTCCGTCTTGCTCTGGTGGGCTTCCCTCTCAGAGTGAAACACAAGGAGGAGACTAACACAGTGTTTCCTCTTGCCTCGTGTTTGCTTGTTATTCCAGCTAATTTGTTCCAAGAGAAGAAATAAACTGTGCTTTAAACACAGCACCATTAATTCTGGTACTTTTAGACCAACATCGCATCTCCTGGCATCATTTTAAAAATTAGAATCAGTGAAGAAATACTTATTTCTTCCTTCCCCCTCCCAACTTTTTTTTTAAATAAAGGAAAACCCCGCTCCTCCAAATCCCCCCACCCTGGCTGACTGACAAAGTGAGCAGAATCCCTGTTCTCACACCAGCGGGTATCTATTACATGAGAACTTTCTTCTGGCGCCAGGAGGTATTTAAAGAGTTTGCCTGGCTATTCCACAGGGGAAACCCTGCTGAAAGTTGGGGATACCTGAGCAAAACTCACTGCTTGCCAAGCTGCACAGAGCAACGATCACACTTGATAATGTCCCGTTTTGGTTATTGCACTAGAAAAGCCGGGGAGAAGGAGTAAATAATAGGGAGCTGTTTCTTTCCTCGAGGAAGGTGTGCTCGTCTTGTGCTGCGATCCCCTTTGTAGAAATTAGCGGCTCGAAGGACAAACCTATGGGTCTTGGGTTCTTTTTGTTTTGTTTTGTTTGTTTGTGTTTCGTTTGGGGTTTTTTTGCGGGGGTGGATTTGATTGGGGGAGCGCTGTTTGTTTGTTTTGGGGGGGTTGTTTTGGTTTTTGGTTTGGGTTGTTTTGGTTTTTTGGTTTTGTGTTTTGTTCTGTGAGTTTTTTTAGAGGGGAGTGTTGTTTGTTTGATTGTTTATTTGTTTTCAATTTTAAAAGCGTATTCCCGCTTATGTTCAGGGTTGCTGAGCGAGGAGCACCAGGTAACCCACGTAAAACCAGACCCCATTCGCCGGCCAGCACACCAGCTTCACTCCTGTCTCCCAGCAACTTCTCCGGCAGGGTTTTCCTCCTCGAGTCGAGGATTTCCTCCGCCGGGCCGGCGACCGCCCAGGCACAGGCTCCCTCGACGGAGGGAGAGCGCTTACCCTCCCACACCAGGGGATCGCCCCACAGGTTCAGTCCCGGCCCGCGGGATGATGCCCGGAGAGCGGAGGAGCAAGGCAGAGAGGGGGGTTCACTCGCAGTTTGTAGTCCCTTCACGAAGTGAATCGTTGGTCATATCCATTGATTGCAAGGTTTGCGCTCGCTAGGCAAAATAAACTCTAGTAAATACATGTGTTTTCTTCCTTCCAGGGGTTCATTTTTCTGCTCTTTGCTTTATTTGACATGGCTTGACCCACTGAGTAGTTTTTAATTCTCTTATATGGTGGAAAGCCACTTTTTAGAGAAGCATTCCCTCCCGCCCCCAAGGCACACACATTTCATTTCCAGCAACTGCTCGGGCTAGCAGTGCCTGCCTTGCCCCGTGATGGCTTCAGGAGCCCCCCAGCACAAGGGGAGCTGGGCTAGCTCACACGAGGTGTCCTCAGAGAGGTGGCTTACAGGGTATCGGAACATGGGCAACACGGTGTTGTCACCTTTGGAAAAGACAATAAGAAAGGGAATCCTTTAGTGGTGTCCCGATCAATACCAGACCTCTGGTTAAGGATAGGGAAGCCTTAACAGCAAACAGCGTTCCTGGTTAAAACAGGCCTTTTAAACGGGGACAAAATTGGTGGGGGAATGAGGGACACCTAACACTTCTCCCTTCATTCGGTGCCTTTATCCAGGGGTCTGAGCCGTGTATAGGCATCTTTGCTCTACGTAGCATTTGGCAAAGCCAAATTCATCCACCTGCTTTTCCTACTGGACTAGCAATGTCATGCATCCCTTCGTGGCAGGCGCCTTGCACGCCCTTCACTCAGCCTGGATGTGTGTTGTAGTCGCTTGTAGAACGATGAAGATCGAGACGTTTGCCAGACGCTGTTTTCTGCTCCAGACATCCCGCCTTTCTCACCACTGCAGGATAAACGCCCTTGTTACATGTAGATCTTTCTAAAAAAGTGTAAGCGTGCTTCAGGTAGGGGCGAACACAAATGCCATAGGAAAGCCTTATGTAAAGCACTTTATGGAGAATACATCACCTTCCTCCCCCACTCTGCTTTGTCACTGCCAACACCCCAGAGGATGAAGGAGAAAGACACGGGGCTTTTAACAGTTCCCCCTCCCATACTCGGAGATAACCTGCGTTTTACAGACTTAGCCTCCACTCAATCTTTTCTCTTTTGCTTTTTTGCTATAATTTATCCTGGAACTTTAGGAAGGAAGTGAAGTTATTATAGCCCCTCTGCCTCACTCCAGGCACCCGCAGGGGCGTTAGGGTCACACTTTTGGCGCGGGGGCGGTGGCTCCTGGCACAGGCACCGCCCGGACCGTCCGGGGATGCTCTTCGCCCTTGTCGGTCCTCACCTGCTGCACGAAACAGACTCACCTACTGCAAAAAAAATAAAGGAGAAATCTGGTTTTCGTGGAGTCCTTTTTGCTTGGGTGGGTTGGTTGTATTTATTTACCAAAATGCCGTGTGGAAAAGTGAGAAAAATAGCTCACTCCGCCCCAGTGCACCTCCCCAATTCAGGGATCACTCCTCAGCGGAGAAATGCTGTAAAAGCCAGCTTTTTGTGTCCTCAGGGTCAACAACGGTGCCAGAGGCAAAGCTGTCGGGGTAAGGGCCTCTTTGCAGATTCTTCCCAACAGGAGCTGTTTTAGCTGCTTCTCCAATACCTTGACACGCACACACTGGGCTTTGTAAACCCAGGCTGCCTCGGCACCGCACCCAGCGTGCAGGGATGGACCGTGAAACAGGGGAGGATGCTGACCTTGGAATCCGGGCAGAGATCGTGGCTTTACCTTTTAACGGAGAAAGGGGAAACGGACTGCACCTCATAACGGCAAAGCGTAACATGTTGCCCTGGTATACCAGGGACTTTTTCCCTACTCAGCACACAGAAAGCATGAAGGATCAAAATCTTGACAAACGGAAGCATGATGTAATGCCCTGGCCCCATCAAAGACTTTATCCTGAAAATGATATCTTTATCAGGGTCGCAGAAATTAGCGGTTGGATAGACGTGAGAGGAGTCAGGTCTGCTCGGTTTCGTTGGGAATAAATCCGAAGTAACCCCTGAAGTTCACTCCAGATTGACTCAATTGCATTTCCCATTTCGTTTACTAACCAAGAAGTGGGCAAAGACGATCTGACAATTTGGCTGTTCCACACGCCCCCAGTCCTTTCATTAAATGAGCCGAAGTATCCATTATGCGTGGCCTTTAATCCGCCGAGGCAGAGGTAGGCAGGAAAGGTGAGATTTGCCATTGTGGCTTTTAAGACTGGGTACCATTTTCTTCCTTGTTTAAAGAAATTCAGCACTTTCTCTCATTAATCTTTAGCAGGGAAAGCGTTCAGCCCGCACCTGTATAAACAACCCAGATGAGGGGGAAAAAGTAAACCTATATCTCTTCCCCTGCAGTATCTTTATATATACATATATATTTATACGGATAATGTAGGCTAACTGGGGAGGCGCAGCAACCCTCAAGTCCGGCGCACTGCCCTTTCACCGTGCAGCGTGTGGGACCCAGCCTGAGCATCGTAGTGTCAAACCAAGTTCAAGAGATCTAGTTGCAAGATCAGCTGCCTGTTTAGGTGGTTCAAGAAATGTCAAGTTTCACTTGGAAAGGCTGCCGTTAAACCCGGGTCTGATGTGGTTCTAGCCCCAGCGGGTGAAGCCGGGGTTTGCACAGCGTTAAGTGGCCTCAATGAACCCGCAGGGCTGGCGGAGAGGGAGGCAATGCACTGGGCGTAAAGGCGGCCAGTGGTGCCAGAAAAGTTGCATGGCAGCAGCCGGGAAGGTTCCGCTCGGCCGGGAATGAAATGGAAGGGATAAAACGTGAGCAAAAATTGCCGGACAAGATCTTTCCACCTGTTGTAGTCATTAGGTTCTTTCCCGAGAATGGCATTTTTATTCTGGTTAACTCTATCCAGGCTGTGAAGACCAGCGAGGAACCAGACGCTAGTGCTTCATCTGGGAAAGGAGGAATGTTTTGAGGGGGTACGAGGGATACAAGTTGATGGGTGATTTTTTAAAAAATATTATTTACACCTTTGCTTAATTCGCATATCAGCATTTCCCTTGAATACGAGGTTCCCCACTCTCCCGTGGAGTCTATAAAATTTGTGCTGGGGAATTTGTTATAAGTCTGTCAGTATTTCGAAAAGCTGCCTGGTATAATTTCCTCTGTGACACAGAGGTGTGCATAGCTTAATTAACTGGATCTTAATTAATTGCTTTGAGGGTGGAGAAGCCCTCGGACACGGTGTACTCACTAGCTACTGTCTGTAGCTTCACCCCAAACTACTGACATAATCACAGTAGGCACGTTCCCAGAGACTTTTGCATTGTTGCCCACACATCGCACACCGACCCCCGGGTGCCGCGTGTCCTGCTGCCCCTGCCCGCTCCGGCGGGGGCACCGGGCTAACACAGCCCCTCCCTGGAGCTGGGCAGGCAGCGGGCCAGCGGGACTCGTTCTGCCGCACCTCTCGGCTGCGCGGAGCGAGGCTGGGAAACACCTGGGAAAGCCCCCCGCCCGCAAAGAAACAGAGCGAGTGTAGGCGGGCTGGGAGTAGTCCCGGGTCGCGCTTAGCCTTAGTGACAGGTAGCAGGGCCCCGCTCCCCGCGAAAACAGCGGCGAGATCAGCCTTGGACGTATTTTACATTCTCCGGGCGAAGAGAGGGGTCTGCCCCGAAGGAAAAGAGTTTATTCACTCGACGGCGTTACTCCCAAGAGCACACACGCACCTAATGGACCCTAATGGAGACACTCCGGCTCGTCCCCGCGTGTGTACCCCTACATACGGGTCCGTCTCCGCGCACCGCCGCACCGGTCCCGCCGCGGACCGCGGGACAGCGCGGACAGGCACCGCCCCCGGCGCGGGGCTTCGCTGCCCCCGACCCCCGCCCCGCGCCCCTCTCCTCCCCTCCGCGCCC